>JAVSCE010015590.1:0-79069 GCA_032199065.1 Smutsia gigantea | reverse complement strand
TGTAATGTAATTAATGATATGTTCAGTGAAGGTTTATCATTTTAATGTTTCTTTTTTCTTTGTTACTTCTGCTTTTTGTTCCTCTGTTTCTCATTTCCTGTCCTCATTTGGATTATCTGAATAATTCTCAGTGTTCCATTTTAATTTATCAACTGAGTTTTTTACTATTTCTCTTTGTATAATACCCATTCTTAAAGGGACTATCCTTTCCCCATTGAATAGTCTTATAGTCTTATCATTGTCAAATATCAACTGGCTGTAGATGTATTGGTTTCTTTTTGAACTCTTCAATTCCATTCCATTGATCTCTATGTCTGTCCTTATGCCAAAATTAGAATATGTTGATTACTGTAGCTCTGTAGTTGCTAAGTTTTAAAACTGGGAAATTTGAATCCTCCCATTCTGTTCTTTTTCAAGATTGTTTTGGCTATTCTGGGTCCCCTGGAATTCCATTTGAATTTTGGAATCACCTTTTCCATTTCTGCAAAAAAGGCCATTGGTATTTTGATAGGAATTGCACTGAATGTGTAGAATGCTTTGGTTAGTATTGCCATCTTAGGTATCCAATCTTTAAACATCAAATGTCTTTCCATTTATTTAGATCGTTTCTATTTCTTTCAGCAATTTTTTGTAGTTTTCATTATACAAGTCTTCCACCTCTGTGGTTAAATTTATTCCTAATTACTTTATTCATTTTGACACTATTGTAAATGTAAGTGTTTTCTTAATTCAGAAATAATTGAGATAAAGCACTGTATAAATTAAAAATGTACAGCATAATGACTTGACATAAACATATTATAAAATGATTACCACAATAAGTTTAGTTAACACCATCATCTCATATGTATAAGAAAAGAAATGCATTTTTCTTTGTGATGAGAATTTTTAGGATCTATTCTCTTAGCAACTTTCACATATACCATATAGCATGTTAACTGTGTCCATCATGTTGTACATTACATCTCTAGTACTTATTTATCTTATAGCTGTCAGTTTATACCTTTTAATTACCTTCATCAGATTACTCCTCATCCCTCACCTCTGGTAACCACATATCTGATCTCCTTTTCTGAGTTTTTTTTTTTTAGATTTACCATTATGAGATCATATGAAAAAAATATTTACTTTTCTCTGATTTATTTCACTTAGCATAATGCCCTCAGTTCTGTGCATGCTGCCACAAATGGAAGAATTTTCTTTTTTATGACTGAGCAGTATTCCGTTATGTATACCACATTCTTCGTCTATTTGTTGATGGACACTTACGCTGTTTGATTGATTTTCTTAATTTAAACCACTCTTGCATTCCTGAGATAAATTCCTTTTGGTCATCGTGTAGAATCCTCTTAATAGGCTGCTGAATTTGGCTTGCTAGTATTTTATTGAGGATTTTTGCATCAATATTTGCAAAGCATATTGGTGTGTGTAGTTTTCTATTACTGCAGTATCTTTTTCTGGTTTTGGTGTCAGAGCCTCATAGAATGAGTTAGAATGTTTTCCCTATTCTATTGTTTGGAAAAGTTTGACAAGGGTTGCTGTTAATTCTTTAAATGCTTGGTAGAAATCACCATTGAAGCCATCTGGTCCTCAACATTCCTTTGTTGGAAGCTTTTTGACTCGTGATTTCATCTCTGTACATGTTATAGGTCAGTCAAGATTTTCCATTTCTTAAGTCAGTTTAGGTGATTTGTGTATTTTCCATTAGGAAATTTTAGGAATTTTTCCATTTTATATAGTTTATATAATTTGTTGGTATATAAAATTATTCATAATATGCTCTTATAATCCTTTTTATTTCCCCACTTTCATTTTTCATTTTAGATATTTGTGTCTTCTCACTTTTCTTTGTCAGTCTGGATAAATATTTGTCTACTTTGTTGATCTTTTTCAAAGAATCAACTTTCTGTTGTTGATTCTCTCCACTGTTTTTCGATTCTTTATTTCATTTATCTGCTCAGGTCTTTATTTTTTCCTTCCTTCTGTTAGTTTTGGGTTTTGTTCTTTTTCTAGTTTCTTAAGGTGTGAAGTTAGATTACTGATTTGAGAGCTTTCTTCTGAGCAATATAGGTATTTACAGGTATAAATTTCTCTGAGCATTGCTTTTGCTGCATCCCATAAGTTTGGCATGTTATATTTTCATTATCATTCATCTCAGTTTTTCTAATCACACTTGTTATTTATTCTTTGACCTATTGGTTGTTACTGAGTATGTTGTTTAATTTCCACCTATTTATAAATTTTCTAGGTATCCTTCTGTTACTGATTTCTGTTTTATTCTGCTGTGGTTGAAGAACATACTTTGTATGGTTTCAGTCCTTTTAAATCTATTCAGACTTGTTTTATAGTGTTCTGGAGAATGTTCTATGTGTACTTGAGAAAAATGTATATTCTGCTGTTTTTTGAGTTTGGATGGAGTATTCTGTATACGTCTGTTAGGTCTGGTTAGTTTATAGTGTTGTTCAAGTCTTCCATTTCTTTATTGATCTTCTGCCTGGAAGTTCTATCTACTGTTGAAAGTGGAGTATTGAAGTCTCTTGCTATTATTGTGCAACTGTTGTTCCCTTAAATTCTGTCAGTGTTTGCTTCATGTATTTTGAAACTCTGTTGTTGGGTGTGTATATATTTATAATTATTATTGGTCTTGATTGATGGACCCTTTTATTAATATGTAATGACATTCTTTGCCTCCTTTTTATTAGAAAAACTACCTCATTCCTTCTTCCTCATGTGTTTCTTTTACTTTCACATTCTGTCACACAACACTTCTGACACCAGATATGTGGGAGTTTCCTCACCAAGCAATTCTCCGTTGACACCAGCTGGGTATCCTACAATTCAACACAATTCTGACACTGTCCACGTGGAGATAGCATCAGATCCTACACACTAAGGATTCAGTCCCACAAGACTTCTCCCTTGCCACTCAAAAGCCACTTACAAGTCCAGGTTGCCGCTTGTGCTTCTCACCAATAGGTTATAAGTCTGAGGTTTCCAAGACCCCTCCTCAGGTTTGGTGAATTTGCTAGAGTGGTCCATAGAATGCAGGAAATAAGTTTACTTTCTGTTTACCACATTATTTATTCATATGTTTGTTTTATTTTATTTTATTTTTTATTAAGATGTCACTGATATACACTCTTATGAAGGTTTCATATGAAAAACATTGTGGTTACTACATTCACCCATATTACCAAGTGCCCCACATACCCCATTGAAGTCACTGTCCATCAGTATAGTAAGATGCCACCGAGCCACTACTTGTCTTCTCTGTGCAACACTGTCCCCTGTGACCCCCCACACACACCATGTGTACTAATCATAATACCCCTCAATCCTCTTCTCCCTCCCACCCCTCCCATTTGGTAACTCCTAGTCCCTTCTTGGAGTCTCTGGGTCTGCTGCTGGTTTGTTCCTTCAGTTTTGCTTCGTTCTTACACTCCACAAATAAGGGAAATCATTTGGTATTTGTCTTTCTCCACCTAGCTTATTTCACTGAGCATAATACCCTCTAGCTCCATCCATGTTGTTGCAAATGGTAGGATTTGTTTCTTTCTTATGGCTGAATAGTATTCCATTGTGTATATGTACAACATCTTTTTTATCCATTCATCTACTGATGGACACTTAGGTTGCTTCCATATCTTGGCTATTGTAAATAGTACTGCAATAAACATAGGGGTGCATTTGTCTTTTTGAATCTGAGAACTTGTTTTCTTTCGGTAAATTCCTAGGAGTGGAATTCCTGTGTCAAATGGTATTTCTATTTTTAGTTTTTTGAGGAACCTCCATATTCCTTTCCACAATTGTTGAACTAATTTACATTCCCACCAACAGTGTAGAAGGGTTCCCCTTTCTCTGCATCCTTGCTAGAATTTGTTGTTCTTAGTGTTTTCGATGCTGGCCATCTTTACTGGTGTGAGATGATATCTCATTGTAGTTTTAATTTGCATTTCCCTAATAATTAGTGATGTGGAGCATCTTTTCATGTGCCTGTTGGCCATCTGAATTTCTTCTTTGGAACTGTCTGTTCATATCCTCTGCCAATTTTTTAATTGGGTTATTTGCTCTATGGGTATTGAGATATGTGAGTTCTTTATATATTTTGGATGTAAACCCCTGGTCGGATATGTCATTTACAAATATATACTCCAATACTGTATGATGCCTTTTTATTCTACTGGTGGTGTCCTTTGTTGTACAGAAGCTTTTTAGCTTGATGTAGTCCCATTTGTGCATTTTTGCTTTTGTTTCCCTTGCCAAAGGACATGTGTTCAGGAAAAAGTTGCTCATGTTAATATTCAAGAGATTTTTTCCCATGTTTTCTCCTAAGAGTTTTATGGTTTCACGACTTACATTCAGGTCTTTGATCCATTTTGAGTTTACTTTGTGTATGGAGTTAGACAGTAATCCAGTTTCATTCTCTTACATGTAGTGGTTCAGTTTTGCCAACACCAGTTGTTAAAGAGGCTGTCATTTCCTCATTGTATATCCATGGCTCCTTTGTCGTATATTAATTGACCATATATACTTGGGTTTATATCTGGGCTCTCTATTCTGTTCTATTGATCTGTGGGTCTGTTCTTGTGCCAGTACCAAATTGTCTTGATTACTGAGGCTTTCTGCTAGTTCATCACTAGTGTATAGGAATGCAACAGATTCTGTGTATTAATTTTGTATCCTGCAACTTTGCTGAATTCAGTTGTTAGTTCTAGTAGTTTTGGGGTGGATTCTTTAGGGGTTTTTTTGTACAATGTCATGTCATCTGCAAACAGTGACAGTTTAACATCTTTACCAATTTGGATGCCTTTTATTTCCTTGGGTTGTCTGATTGCCATGGCTTGGACCTCCAGTACGATGTTGAATAAAAGTGGGGAGACCGGACAGCCTTGTCTTGTCCCCGTCTTAACTGAAAGCTTTAAGCTTCTCTCTGTTAAATATGATGTTGGCTGTGGGTTTGTCATATATGGCCTTTATTATGTTGAGGTACTTGCCCTTTATACCCATTTTTTGAGACTTTTTATCATGAATGGATATTGAATTGTGTTGAATGCTTTTTTGGCATCTATGGAAATTATGTGGTTTTTTTCCTTCTTTTGTCGATAAGTGTATGGTGTTGATGGATTTTCGAATACTGTACCATCCTTGCATCACTGGAATAAATCCTACTTGATTGTGATGGAATGGTCCTTTGGATGTATTTTTGAATTCGATTTGCTAATATTTTGTTGAGTATTTTTGCATCTGTGTTCATCAGGGATATTGGTCTGTAATTTTCTTTTTCTGTTGTTTCTTATTCTGGTTTTGGTATTAGAGTGATGCTGGCCTCATAGAGTGATTTTGAAAGTATTCCCCCGTCATCTACTTTTTGGAAAACTTTAAGGAAGATGGGTATTAGGTCTTCACTAAATGTTTGATAAAACTCAGCGGTTAAGCCATCTGTTCCAGGACTTTTGTTCTTAGGTAATTTTTTCATTACCAATTCAATTTCATTGCTGGTAATTGGTCTGTTCAGATTTTCTGTTTTTTCTTGGGTCAGCCTTGGAAGGTTGTATTTTTCTAGAAAGTTGTCCGTTTCTTGTAGGTTATCCAGTTTGTTAGTATATAATTTTTCATAGTATTCTCTAATAATTCTTTATATTCCCACGGTGTCCATAGTGATTTTTCCTTTCTCATTTCTGATTTTATGTTTGTATATTCTATTTTTTTCTTGATAAGTCTTTCTAGGGGTTTATCTATTTTGTTTATTTTCTCAAAGAACCAGCTCCTGCTTTCATTGATTCTTTCTATTGTTTTATTCTTCTCAATTTTATTTATTTATGCTCTAATCTTTATTATGTCCCTCCTTCTACTGATTTTGGGCCTCATTTGTTCTTCTTCTTCTAGTTCCATTAATTGTGAGTTTAGACTTTTCATGTGGGATTGTTATTCTTTCCCAAGGTAGGCCTGTATTGCAGTATACTTCCCTCTTAGTATGGCCTTCGCCACGTCCCACAGATTTTGCGGTTTTGAGTTACTGTTGTCATTTGTCTCCATATATTGCTGGATCTCTGTTTTTATTTGGTCATTGATCCACTGATTATTAAGGAGTATGTTGTTAAGCCTCCATGTGTTTGTGGGCTTTTTCGTTTTCTTTGCGTATAATTTATTCCTAGTTTCATACCTTTGTGGTCTGAGAAGCTTCTTGGTACAATTTCAATCTTTTTGAATTTACTGAAGCTCTTTTTGTGGCCTAGTATATGATCTATTCTTGAAAATGTTACATTTGTACTTTGAGAAGAATGTGTATCCTGCTGCTTTTGTGTGGAGTGTCCTGTAGATGTCTATTAGGTCCAACTGTTCTACTGTGTTGTTCAGTGCCTCTGTCTCCTTACTTATTTTCTGTTGGGCTGATCTGTCCTTTGGAGTGAGTGTTGTGTTGAAGTTTCCTAAAATGAATGCATTGCATTCCATTTCCCCCTTTAATTCTGCTAGTGTTTGTTTCACATATGTAGGTGCTCCTGCGTTGGTTGCATAGATAGTTATAATGGTTGTATCCTCTTGTTGGACTGAACCCTTTATCATTATGTAATGTCCTTCTTTGTCTCTTGTTTCTTTGTTTTGAAGTCTATTTTGTCTGATGCATGTTCTGCAACGCCTGCTTTTTTCTCCCTATTAGTTGCATGAAATACTTTTTTCCATCTCTTCGTTTTTAGTCTGTGTGTGTCCTTGGGTTTGAAGTGAGTCTCTTGTAGGCAGCATATAGACAGGTCTTTTTTTTTCATCCATTCAGTGACTCTGTGTCTTTTGATTGGTTCATTAGGCCATTTACATTTAGGTTGATTATCGGTAGGTGTGTACTTATTTCCATCACAGGCTTTAGATTCATGGTTAACAAAGGTTCAAGGATAACTTATTTACTATCTCACTTGTTCTTTTTTTTTTTCCTCCTTTTTCTTACTCTTCCATTCTTTATATATGAGGTATCATATCTGTACTCTTTGTCTATCCCTTGACTAACTTTGGGGTTAGTTGATTTGATTTTACATCTACTCAGTAATTAAGTGGTTGAGTTTCTTTACTCTGGTTTTATTTCCTCTGGTGACAGCTATTTAGCCTTAGGAGATCTTCCATCTATAGTAGTCCCTTTAAAATACACTGTAGAGATGGTTTGTGGGAGGTAAATTCTCTCAGCTCTTGCTTATCTGGAAATTGTTTAATTCCTCCTTCAAATTTAAATTATAACCTTGCTGGATAGAGTATTCTTTGTTCAAGGTCCTTCTGCTTCATTGCATTAAATATATCATGCCACTCCCTTCTGGCCTGTAAGGTTTCTGTTTAGAAGTCTGAGGATAGTCTTGTGGGTTTTCCTTTGTATGTGATCTGTTTTCTCTCTCTGGCTGCTTTTAATCATCTGTCCTTATCCTTGGGTCCCATGTGTTGGGAGATCTGTGCACCTCCATGGCCTGAGAGACTATCTCTTTTCCCAGATGGTTAAGTTTTCGGCAATTACCTACCCATAGACCTTTCTATCCCTTTTTTTCTCTCTTCTTCTGGTACCCCTATAATGTGAATATAGTTCCATTTCGGTGGGTCACACAGTTTCCCAAGATTCTTTCATTCCTAGAGATCCTTTTTCTCTCTGTGCCTCTGCTTCTTTGTATTCCTCTTCTCTAATTTCTGTTTCATTTACTGTCTCCTCTACTTCATTTAGTCTGCTTTTAAATCCCTCTATTGTATGCTTCATTTCAGATACTGCATTCTTCAACGTTGTATCTCATTCTTGAATTCCTCCCTGAGGTCTTGAATGTTTTTCTGTATGTCCGTGAGCATGTTTATGATTTTTATTTTGAAATGTCTTTCAGGAAGTTTGATGAGTTCATTTTTACTTGGGCCCGTTTCTGGTGTTTGTGGGATTTTGTTTTGAACCGTGTTTCTTTGAGGTTTCATATATGTAGGTGGCGCCTTCTAGTGCCCAGAAGGTCTACTCTCTGATGCTCAGCCTGTGTAGCAATGGCGGGGTTCACAGGTGAGCTCACTGGTGCCTGTCTGGAGGAAAGAGGTCTTTCCTTCTTCCCGGTTGCCATACCTGTCTCCACTGCCAGTGCTAGTGGGCCGAGCGTGCAGGGAGAAGTGCTTTGCACTTTGTAGCTGCCGCAGGTCGGTCGGCCCTCTGGCTGGCCTGGTGCAATGGCTAGGGTAGATGGTTTGTGAGCTGGTGCCAGCTGGGAGGAAGGTTCAGCAGGCTCTGTATCACAGTGGGGGGGCCTTGGAACTGCATAGCCAGTCAGGGGGATTGAGCGCCTGAAGTTCCCAACCTGTTGGGCAGAATGCACCTGTACATTTTTGTCCACCTGTCCTTTCTCCTGAGCAGCAATCTCTGTGCAATCCTTGCCCCTTTAGCTGCCCTCTTGCTGGTAGGAATTCTCTCAGACTTCCTGCCTTTCTTTTGTGCCAGAGCCGCTGGTTGTGGATTCCTTTTTCCACAAACATCTGAAATCTCTGTCTCTCCAAGTATTCCCCCTTTCTTAGTTTTCCAACCCCACTAATCTCCAGAGCTCCATGTAATGTAGGTTTGTGCACCCAGAGCAGATCTTCTGGACTGGGTGTTCAGCAGTCCTAGGACTCCACCCCCTCCCTGCTCCGTTTCTCTTCCTGCTTCCAGTGAGCTTGGGTGGGGGAAGGGCTTGCTTGGGTCCCTCCGGATCACGGCTTTGGTACTTTACCCTTTTTCTTGAAGGTTGCTTGTTTCCCCTGGTTTAGGCAGTGTGCCACAGCCTTCTTTCCTGTTGTTCATTCAGGATTTGATGTATTAGCTGTATTTTCATGTTATATGTGGTTTTTGGGAGGAGGTTTCTGTCTCAGCTCTCACGCTGCCATCTTTAATCCTTTTACCTGCTTATTATAAAAGGACACCAATGAATATCTAAATGGAAGAGATGTATAGTCCAAGGTGTGTGGAACGGTATATGGAGCTTGCATGCTCTCTCTGAGTACGCCACTCTCCTAGCACCTCATTGTGTCCACAAATCCAGAAACTCCCTTAACCCTGTAACTTTTGGGTTTTTATGGCGTCTTCCTCATGTAGGTGTGATCAATTATAAACTCTATTTCCAGCCCCTCTCCTCTTTCTGGCAGATGTTGGGGGGTGGGGTTGAAAATTCTAAGCTTCTAGTCATGGATGGGTCTTTCTGGTGACCAGTCCCCATCCAGGAGCTGTTTATGAGTTGTTGGGTGTGTATATATTTCTAAATATTGTATATTCTTGATTGATTGAGTCTTTTACTTATATATAATGCCTTGTTGCCTCCTGTAACATTTGTTTACTAAAAACCTATTTTGTCAGATATTAGGATAGCCATTCCTGCTCTTTTTTGGTTCCTGATTGCATGGAATATCATTTTCCATGCTGTCACTGTCAACATAATTGTTTCTTTGGATCTGAAGTAAGTTTCTTGTATACAGTTGAATCATGTTCTTAATCCGTTCCACCAGTCTTTGCCTTTTAAGCGGTGAATTTAATCCATTTCCATTTAAAGTGATTACCAACAAGGAAGGACTTGTTTCTGCTGTTTTGCTATTTGTTTTCTGTGTTCTTTTTTGTTCCATGATTCCTCTGTTGGTTGCTGCTTTCTTTTGTGTTTGATTTTTTTTGTAGTGTACCAGTTTTATTCACTCATTTCCTTTTTTATGTTTTTTAGTTATTTCCAGAATGTTTACCCTGGGGATTACAACTGACATCCTAACTTTGTAATAATCTTGTTTGAATCAATACCATTTAGCTTCCATAGCATACAATGACTCTGCTCCTATACAGCTCTCCACCCTGTGTGTATTATTTGTGTCATAAACTACATCTTCATACATTGTGTTCTTATTTTCATAGATTTATAGCTATTGTTTTATGCATTGGGATTTTAAATCATACAGGACACAAAAAGAGGAGTCAGAAACAAATACAACAATACTTGCTTTCATATTTACCTCCATAGTCACTTTTACTGGTGTTTGTTTCTTCATATAGCTTTAAGTTACTCTCTAATGTCCTTTCATTTCAGTCTGAAAGACTCTCTTTGGCATTTCTTAAAGGGCAGGTTTTCTAATGATGAATTCTCCCAGCCTTTGTTTATTTGAGAATGTCTTAATTTACCTTCATTTTTGAAGGGTAGTTTTACCAGATATATTCTTCTTGGTTGACAGTTTTTCCTTTCAGCACTTTAATATACCATCTCATTGCTTTCTGGCTTCCATTGCTTCTGATGAGAAATTGATTGTTAATCTTATTGTGGATCCTTTGTAATGACAAGTTGCTCCTCCAGTCTCACTGCTTTCAAGATTCCCAGGTCTTTGTTGACAGTTTGAGTACAATAAGTCTTAGTGAATCTCTGAGTTTATCCTACTTGGAATTCTTTGAGCTTCTTAGATACACATCTTGAAGTATTTCATAAAATTTGGAAAGTTTTTGGCCATAGTGATTTTTATTGTGTGTGTATATATGTATCTTATTCTCTCTCTTCTCCTTCTGAGACTCCAGTATGAATATGTTGGTAAGCCTGATAGTGTCCCATAGGTCCTTTTGCCTCTGTCCATTTTTCTTTCTTTTTGCTCATCAGACTGGATAATTTTAATTAAGCTTTCTTCAGATTTGTTGATATTTTCTTCTGCCTGCTCAAAACTACTCAGGTGAATTGTACTAACCATTGTATTTTTCAGCTTTAGAATTCTTGTTGGTTCCATTTATATTTTCTATCTCCTTATTAATATTCTTTTTTTAGTTGAGACATAGTTCTCTTTGGTCATATTTAAGGCAGGTGATTTAAAGTCTTTGTATAGTAAGTCCAATTTCTAGGCCTCCTCACAGACAGTTTTTATCATTTTCCCTTTTTTTCCTGTTTCTTTGTATGCCTCATTTTGCCTCATAATGAAATCTGGACATTCTTAATATTATAATGTGGTAACTCTGGAAGTCCTACTTTGCTTCCCAGAGTTTGTTGTTGATGTTTGTTGTTAGCTCTAATTATTTATTTATTTAGTGATTTTCCAAAGGACTTTTTGCAAAGGCTTTATATTCCTTGTGTGTGTTTACTGAAGTATCCATTCCATTGCCTCACTAGTCAGCTGAGATTTCCTGACACAGATTTCCTGAAATGCCTAAATTAAGCAACACTTTTCTTTGTGAAGCATTCCCCTTGTTAGAAATTTTTTATTTAATTCCCGGATCCCATAAAAGTTGATTCTTACTTTTGCCAGCTTAATGGTTGCTTCAGTGGGGACAGATCATTGGAGATCCCAACTCCACCATTTTTGGGAGCAGCACTCTTTCTATCCTTATATTTTTAATATGCATATTTTAACTTGTATGTTCTTTAAATGTGTAGTTAAATATTATCTACATCTTATCCCTTCTTGAATAAGACATGAACCTTAGAATGAAATTCCTTTTGCATGTTACATTATACATAGTTTCTCACAGTCCTCACAACTTCTGCAAGGCAGGTGGTATCTATTATTTCAATTTTATGGGTGAAAGTAGTGAGATTTAGAAGAGATTCTCCTGTGCAACAAAGCTGGTAGATGAGTCTAGGCTTTAAAAGTAATTGTCTGATCCCAAGACCAAGGGTTTTTCTACTGTACCACACTTCTTTCCTTGAAATAGAAAAACCTTTCAGAGCCCACAGAATAACAGTGACAACCATAGGGGCTAGTAGGGATGGGACCTTTCTCAAACAGCTGTTATCAGTAGTCATTTCTTCCTAGGGACAGTGACCACTTTTTAGAAAAAATGTTCTTCAGTTATCAAGGAGATGGTTTTACTTCATTATTCAAGGAGGAAGACCTGTAAAATGGACTTATTTTCCTACAAAGAAGCCCTTTCTGGAAGGAAGTGGGAGACTGGATTTCTCTGATGAAGTAGAATTCTAGAGGAATTTGAAGATGGTTATTAGGAGGAATGGGAGTAGGGTTATTAGGAAAAAGTTACCAATGTCACTTTGCTTTCTCTTTTAAATTTAGCAGCAGCAGCAGCAGAGTTTGACCTTATCAGTAGGACCTTCCCATTAAATCCCAAAGGTGTTGCACGTGGATTATGAAAAGAGTGTGATAAACTGGATATTTGTGTATATTTGTATAGGATGAGATACTTGTATATCTGTGTTTTGTCATTCATGTCATTCAGTTCCAGTAATCTTGTTCCCATTTCAGCCTAGGTGGTCTTGTTATTCCCTTTGTGTAAATAGTATGTGTACCATTTCTTTTTCCATTAATTCAGCAAATGCTTACTGAGCACCTAGTCTGCATTGTGCTAGGCTCCTTAGTTTGAAGTCAAATAATACATATCCCTGCCCTCATGGTAAATTGGGAGTTGACAGATTTACTAATCAGCTCTTAAGTGATATATAACAACTTTAGTAGCAGTATCTACAGGATACTTAATGGAGAGTAGAGGAGCCGTCTGAATCAGATTAGGAGAACAAGAGAAGGTTTCTTGAGGAAGTAAATCTAGAGATGAAATTTGAAGGGTCAGTAAAGTAACTAATGAAGTTACTCATTAAAAGGATGTTGGGTGAGTGAGTAAGAATTAGGTGACACAGGAGAAGGACATTTACAGCAGAGGTGGAAAGGTAGAAAGACATGAAAATTACGTGGCACATTCAGGGACTTCTGCAGTTCAGAATGCAGTTGAGTAAATGGTCCACTTGTAGGGGAGTGGGAGAAGGTGAGTTAGGTATCATTCTGTCTTTACCTTTCTGGATGAGATCTCAGTTTATCCTGCTTTTCCATCCCACTGCAGTTTACCCTTCCCTGGAATCTGATGATGATGACCCTGCTTTGAAATCTCGACCCAAGAAAAAGAAGAATTCAGATGATGCTCCATGGAGTCCTAAAGGTGATCCAGTATTCCTTCCTAAACACTGTGGAAGTGATGAGGGGAAAAACAGACTGGGAGTACTTGGGATATTTAATATAGGAAGACATGATTTAGTCACTATTTCTTTATTCATCAAACATTTGTTGAGTGCCTGTTGTGTGCTAGGTACCATGTTAGGTACTAGAGTGAAAATGATCAGTAAGACACAGAGTTCATGCATTTAGTTCAGCAAAGCCAGAGGTAATGGTGCATGTTGCTTCTAATGTTCTGTGGCCTGAGTTGAAAAGAGGAAGATACTGAACAGATTTCAGCAAGTAATCTAAAGGCTTCTGAGAACATTCTGCTACCATCATCTGAGCCCTTTGGTAATATTTCTGTCAGAGGAGGGAAATGATCCTAACTATTGAACTCTACAAGGCCCAAGACTCCTTAGACTGTCACCTGTCCTGGCTGAGAGGCCATCTCTAAGGAAGAAAGAATGATCATTTGAGTTAAACATGGAATTTAGAGGGTATAAAAGAATTTTAATCTCATTGGCTTGGTGGTTTTCACATTGGAGGTTGTGTCAGTTAGCTTTTGCTGCTTACCAGACTATCTAAAACAGTGGCTTATAACAACATTTGATCATTTTTCATGATTCCATAGGCTGGCTGAGCTGTTGTTCTTGTCTGGACCAGCCTGGCTGGGGCTGGGTGATCTAAAAAGATCTCCCTCAGGTGTCTGGGATCTAATCTGGGGGGACCGGGCCTCTTGACATGTGATCTCTCTTGGTCCACAAGGAGGCTAGCCCAAGCCTTTTCACAACATAGCAGAAGGGTATCCAATAGAAAGGACAAGCTGTAGGGTGCAAGCACTTTTGAAGCCATTGCTTGTATCATGTTTTATTGTTCCATTGGCCACAGCAAGTTATGTAGCCAAGCCTTGATTTCTGGGGTGGAGAAATAGAAGGCCTGCCTTATTTGGCCTGTCTGGTGTTTGCTTGGAGTTGGAGGAATAGGGTGGCAGGGCTCTCTTTGAAAGTGTTCTTTTAGTGAGTCAATCAGCAAAAGATTGTTTTCTCTTTCTTCAGGCCTATTTAAAAATTTTTATTTTTCCTGTAGTTTCTGGCTGATAACCTAATAGAAAATTTGGAAAATACAGAAAATAGAGGAAAGTATAAAGAAGAAGCCACCCTTGATTATGCTACCCAAAAGCAATCACTGTTAATGTTCTGACATGTTTTCATATAGTCTTTTTTTCCTATGCATTTTTCTTTTTAAAGACAAAGTGTCCAGTGTCTGCTTGGATCTGCACGGAATGGGAACTGAGTCCCTACTACCCCAGGATTTGGGGGAGCTGCAGAGCACTGGATGGAGTGAAATTATGTTCTGCAACTTCCTAGTGTCAAAGGAAGGAGGCTTTCAAGCAGGCTACTAAAGAGCATGACTGTATAGCTACAGTTCTGTCTGGGTCACCCAGGCAACGGTAATTTGCAAGCCCAGACCTGAGGTCTCAGAAGCCCCTCCCTACTTCTCTGAAATAGAACAGAGAGAGTGAAGATTTGAGGTTAAATCCAGTGGATTAGAATGAAATACCAAAGTAGCAAAGACACTTACTACTGGAAAAGTGCAGAGACAAAACGTTGTAAGTTGAGTAGTGAGAAGTTTATTTAAGGCAAAAAGGTGCACATACTGAGAAAGGGGAGTGCCAGCAATCCCAGAGAAGAGGCGCCGTGAAAGGTTTAAGTTTTATTTAAAGAGAAAGTGTGGGTGACCTCAGAGAGGAGGTGCTCTGAATGGTTTGGGAAAAGTGCGGGCATTCTCAGAGAAGAGGCACGCTGAAAGATTGGGGATTCTCCCTTTTAAGGAATTTTTTCAGGAATGTGACAAAGGGCTTGGGGTTGTAGACTTGTTAAGTGGTCTCAAGATGTTCATCTTTGATTCAAGACATTACGTCTTTTCTATTATCCGGGTAATTCTGCAAAATGAACTTAACACAAGAAATTTACTGATCTGGTTCCTCCCCAGGATAGCAGCTTCCCTCTGGGAACATATCAATCAAGACCGCCTGCCCTGCCCACAAGGTGGGCTGAGTTATTGTCTGTTTGCTAAAGAATATGTTTAGAATCTTACTTTTTACTTTCTGGCTTTTAAAATGCAATCTTAGCTTTAAGATGGAACCCTTCCTGTTTTTACTATGCTGTTTATATCTGGGCTTGTTTGGAAAATTAATCATGATGCTTGTCTCCTGCCCAGGTTGCAAAAATTACTTGATTAGGGGCTGGAGGAGGAAAAAACAGCATATAGGTTAAGTTAAAGAATAAGCTGGGCCCTTTAGCTGGCTAAAGTAAATCTACAATGGTACGATATAATTGGCACAGTGAAAGCATGGGCTGTGCTTGGATACTTTTCTTTATCCAGGCAATATCTAGACATTCCAAGCCAAGTTGCTCCTGGCCTTTGGAGCTTCAACTGATTAACTCATTAACTCTGGCTCTGTAGTTTTATCTGGTTAACTCTTTGAGTCCATTTTAGTGGGTTTTACAGGCCTTATTCTCCTTCCACCCTGCTCATATCTATTCTTTTGCCTAACACTTTGAATATGTCATCCCACTGTCTTTTATTGCCCATGGTTTCTGATTATACATAAGCTGTCAATCTTGAGAATCCCATGTATATTATGAGTTGCTCTGTCAGACTGATTTCAAGATCCTCCCTTTGTCTTTGGTTTTGGTTATGATGTATAGTCTCTTTGAGTTTCTCCAACTTGGAGATTTTTTTAATTTCTTGGATATGTAGATGAATGCTTTTCACCAAATTTGGAAAAGTTTTAGCCATTATTTATTCAAATAATCTTTTTTCCCCTCTCATGCTCTCCTTTTGGGTCTCCCATATGCATATGCTGGTAAATTTGATGGCATCCCACAGGTTCCTTTGGCTCTGATCACTTCCCTCATTTTTTTTCCCTGCTCATCAGACTAGATAATCTCAATTGATCTATCTTCAATGTAAGTAATTCTTGTTTCTGCCTGCTCAAATCTGCTGTTTGAACCCTCTAGTGAAATTTTCATTTCTGTTATTTTACATTTCAACTGTAAAACATCTGTTTGGTTCCTTTTAGTAATTTCTGTCTATTGGTATTCTCTATTTGGTGATACTTCGTTCTCATACTTTGCTTTAGTTCTTTAGACATTTAGCTCTTTGAACATGTTTCTAAAATAGATGGAATAAAGTCCTTGTCTAGTAGGTTCAACACTGTTTAGGAAGTCAGGGACAGTTTTTGTTGGTTACTATTTTCCTGTGTATGGCTACACTACCTTGTTTCTTTGCATGTCTTGTGAATTTTTGTTGAAAATGAAAGGGGGGTTCTTCAGCTACCTGATTCACTCATTCAGGAAGAGAGGACACGAGAACTCCAGCAGCAAAGTTTATTGCCTGAAAGACAGAATGGCTGTCTCTAAAGGAGAGAGCAGCAATGGCAGCAAGGGGGAAGCTGCTTATAAAGGAATTTGAGCGGGAAGTTGGTCCCATGACTTCTTTGCATTACAGGGTTCAGAAAGAGGGGGTGCTGACTGGATGGTTTAAAACAAGTATGTCTTGTACATTTTCTATAGGTTGAGCTCAGTTGGCGCCAAGTTGCCAGCTGATGTAATCTAGAAGGTATGTAGCTTAAGGGAAGTAGGTACCTTTTATGGTAAGGGCAGGTTACCTTTGCCCTTTCCAGTCGGGTGGCTGGTCGTTGCTAGGGAAACTATCTAGAATGAGAGTCACTTGAACAATGGGTGGGTTTTCCAGTAACTAGAACACAGTTTTCTTAGAACTAGGTTGGGGTGAGGCCTTGGGGGGATTCAAGGCTGGGGTGCAGCTGCTGTAGGTGATACAAAGGGGGGGCTTGCTATGCCCGGAGGTAGTTCTGGGTTCTAACAGAAAACATTTAAAATAATGTGGCAACTCTGGAAATCGGATACTCCCCACTCTACTCCACAGGTTTTGTTTTGTTGCTATTTGTTATTTGTTTGTTTACAGAATAAGTTCAGAAAATCACTAAAGTATGTATTCTTTTTGTTTGTGGCCTCTGAAGTCTATTCAGTTAGCTTAGCGGTCAGGTAATGATAAGAAAGAGATTTTCTTAAAATGCCTGGAACCAGTAAATCTCCCAGTGCTTGGTGAAATGCCTTCAACATTCAGGCATGTAATTTACAACTCTGTCTTAGCCTTCACTTTCTGCAGAACCTCAAAGTCAGTCAGAGATGAGTGCTCAGGGCTCTCTCAAGTCTTTCCTGATCATGCACACAGCCCCTAGGCATGCATATGGCCTTCTAGATGCCCAGAAATATGTGGGAGCTTTTCTAATCCCCAGTGGATATCTCTTCAGTTTTCCTTTTGAAGCTTTTGGGTGAGTCTATTGTTTGCTACAACTGTTAAACATCACCTTAAGCAACTGTGATATTAACCACTTGCCTTTAAATATTTTTAATGACCCCAGGGCAAAGCTTTAAGCACTAGGCCTTAAAAAGAAGCTCCAGCTCCTTTCTGCTCTCTACATTACTGGGGATGTGGACTGTTATTTTTCAAGGCTGCTACTACCGAGTTAGGGAGAATTGGATGGGTCTAGAGCAAGTAAAAATTACAGAAAGCTCACTGTTCTTACTGAGATTCATCTCTTTTTCTTAAATAAACGTTATCCAGGTTGCTTAAGCCTTTGGTTAATTTCCAGAGTTCCAAAAAAGTTCATTATGACAATTTTTTGTTATCATTATTTTACCAGTGTTTTCGTTGTTTTAATTCAGGAGTGAATTTTTAGAGGTCCTTAATTCTGCCATTTTTGCTGATGTCATCTATCATGACATACTAAATAATTTAGTATGTATCTCTATGACAATGACATTTTCTTCTATAACCATAGTACCATTATATGACACCTAAGTAAAGTAACATTTACTTTCTAATATCATTTATTACCAATCCTTATTCAAATTTCTCCCAGTTGTACCAGATACGTCTTTTATAATTTGTTTATTCAAACCAAGACCTATTCAAGGACTGCACATTTCATTTGGTTATAATAATCTCTTAGTCTCATTATTTAACACTGTCTATTTTGATAATTTTCAAACATACATAAATACAGAAGGATAGTACATAAACACCCATATTCTCTATACTGAGGTCCTGCAGTTGTAATATTTTGCTAGATTTGCTTTATCCATTTATCTGTATCTAGTTTTTGCTATAGTGTGCAGCTATCATAACATGGTGTTTCACCCTGTAATACTTCAGTATCTCTTAGGAATCAGGACACCCTCCTCTGTAACCACACTTCCTTTGTTGCATTAACAGTTAATAATACCCTAAGATCTAATACCCAGACCATAATAAAATTTTCTCAACTGTCCCCCAGCCTGTCTCCACTCCATGTCTGGGGCCTCAGCTGGGAAAATTTGAACACTTGGGATGGGGGTGGGTCACTTGATGACCAAGAATTTGAATCATGTGAAGTCTCATTAGCTCACATTTGTGGTGCCTGGGCTGGGAGGACTCAAGAAGTATCAAATAGAGTGCTAACATGTGGCCTCTTCCATGGAACGAACTTCCTCACTGCCTGGTGGTCTCAGGGCAATCAAACTTAAGTGGCTGCTCAGGGCTCTTAAGTGAGTGTTCTAGCAAACTATGAAGAAACTGAAATTGCCTTTTCTGATCTAGCCTCAGAATTCATGCAGTGTCATTTTCACCACATTCTGTGGTCTACAAGTAAGCCTGCTCAGATTCACCTGGAGGGAACATAGACCCTACTTATGAATAGGAAAGTATCAAAGAATTTTGGGTCTGGTTTTAAAACCACTACATGTACAAAACTATAGAGAACAATATATAAAATAAACCCAAGAATCCATGACCAGAAATTGTGCTTTAACATTTTTGCTGGATTTGCCTCAGATCTTTTTTTAAACAAATAAAATGTCTAACCTTTAAAGAAAGGACTTAAGCCTCCTGAACTGCTTATTCTAGAATCTTCTTACTGTTTATACAGAAAGTCTCCTTTATGATAGTAACAATAGCAAACAACCAAGGAGTCTTTAAATCTAGGTCAGTCCCTCTACCATCTCCTTTTTTCTGTGACATTGACTTTTTTCTTTAATTAGAACGAATAGTACAATGAATTCCCATATGCCCACCACTGAAACTCAACAGCTATTTGATTCATCTATCACTTTCTTCTTTTTTTCAAAATTATCGATGATTTAAAGCAAATCCCAGTTATTGTCATTCTCCCCGCCCCATCTACTTCGCTATGACCGCTAAAAAAAATGGACATTTTCTCATATAACCACAATTCTGTTACCATACATAACAAAATCAGTAATTTGGTAATTCCTTGATGTTACCTAATAGTAAGTCTATAATCAAATTTCCCCAATTGTATAAGCAAAAGTATTTTTACAGTGGATTTGTTTTAATTCAGGATCTAAACAGGATCCATATTGCATTTAGCTGCCATGCCTTTTGAGTCTCTCTTAATCTAGAACAGTCCTCTCTTTTTGTTTTATGCTACTGATTTGTTGTAAAAGCCAGTATAATTGTCCTGTCGCATATCCTACCTTCTAGATTTATTTGTTTGCTTCCTTGTGACATTGTCTTTTTAATGAAACCAGACCAGTTATTTTGTAGGGTGTCTGATTGTTTTCTCATGGTATCATTTAACTTGCTCTTTTATCTCTGTGTTTCCTGGAAACCAGAAGTAATAACTGCTTACTTGATTTTAGATCTTTGGCAAAATTATTTCCCAGGTGATGCTGTGAATTTCCTATTGCATTGCATCAGGAGGTGCGTGAAGTTGGCTGTCTCACGATTAGTGACAGTAAGGTTAATAATTAGTTAAGGGGTTGAATTCCTGATCTCACCATTGTGAAGTTAATTTTTTCTTCTTGAGACTAGCAAGTAATCTGTAAGGCAATACTTAGGTACTGTGTGAATATCCAATTCCCTAGAATCAGTTGTTTCATTAGGGCCTACAAACCTTTGATTTTCTAATTCTGTCATTCCTTTTACAGTTACTAGCTGGCATTCTTCTGTAAAATTGAGCTTTTCCCTTATCATCAGGGGCTGTCTGGTTATCCTGAAATACACTTCCTATGTAAAATGTAGGATGGGTAACTATTCTTTGATTCAAGATTGTTACTGCATTATTAAAAGAGTCAGAAAAAATAGTGATCTTCTTCAGGAGCTCATAGCCTTGTTAGTAGACAAAATAACACTGTGACATTAGGGAATGAGACAATTGGTATTTGCTATGTATAAGTGACTTGTACATATGATAAGTTCAGGGAGAGGAGAGGCTAATGTAAGCTAGAGAGGTCCTAGAGGTTTTGTGTAGAAGGTTGATTTCAACTTACCTTTGGAGGATGGGCACGTTTTGAAAAGGCAGACAGAAGAAGGTCCTTTAAGGCAGTGTGGCTGGTGAGGATGAAGGCACAGGGATAGAGGATGAGCTGTACATATTCTGGAGGTATAATAAGGAAACCATTCTGTCTGGAGAAGTGAGAATGTGGGTGAAGAAATAAGGTCAGGGAAGGATGTAGGCCAGGAGCAGAACATGGACAACCTTAAATGCCAGCTCAGGGAGGTAAATGTTTATCCTTTAATTAGTGTGTGCTTTGCATACTTTGGGAGTATATGAACTAGCTTCGTAACTGACAGGAAGCAAAATCTGGCTTTGTAAAAAGCTAGAAGCATGAAGACCATGAGACCACTTTTGGAGAGCTCAGAGGTAAGGTATATGGTTGGCATACAGATAAATGTCCTTATCCTGTTTCCTCTGCAGCCCGTGTGACCCCAACTCTACCAAAGCAGGACCGTCCTGTGCGTGAGGGGACCCGGGTAGCTTCCATTGAGACAGGATTGGCTGCAGCTGCTGCAAAGCTGGCCCAGCAGGTCAGTGCTGATATCAAGGCAATGGCCCTGCTACTGATCCCAGTTTGACTTTGAGCCTCAAACCTCAGACCTTCAGGCTAATAGGATTCCCCTGTTGTCTCACTGAGGAGTGGGTAACCTTTGGTCTTTATCCATGGTAGTAATCTAGCCCCCTCCTATGTCCTTCACATCCAGCTCAATGTCAAGCTACTTCCACAAGTCTCCCATAGTTGACGTGATTTAGGATGAAAGGAAAATAAGGATCAGAGAAAAGCCCTTGCTGATACCACTTACCTTTCTGGTTATGTAAAATCCTCTCAGATGGGAAGGACTAGGTCTGAGAGCATTTGTGAAAGCATTTGTCTTTCTTCAGATTTAGCCCCAAGGAAGTGACTTAGTTGAGTACCTGCAGTTCTCAACCACCCTCCAGTATTGGAATTTGGTTTCTGGGGAGAGGCTTTTCTTGTCCTCTCTACCAAATACCAGTGTCTTGATCACCACTTCCTGCTTCCCAAGGAAACTTCACCCACTAAGTTTTGTCCTAAAGGGTCGCTTCACTAAAATAAAGTTGACCTCTTAGCATGTTATAGTTTGCAAAGTTCTTTTGTGTGTATAACATGCTCAGCAACCCTGGGAGCAATTGGAGGTGAATCTTCTGGTTCTCTCCTTATCAACATCCCTTAGCGCCTCATGCCACATCCTATGGCTTAGAGCATTTTATTAAGCATCTGCTTTATGTTAGCTGCCTCTGTGTACAATGTCTCATGTAGTCTGCTGACTAGCCCTATTCAATAGGTGATATTTTCATCATTTTACAGGTGAAGAAAATGAGGCTCTTTAAATCACTAGTCTAGGATAATATAGCCAGTAAATGGAGGAGACAAGAGTCAAACTCATATTCTCTAACTTCCAATTTCATGTTACTTGTTATTTAAATAAAATGAAATAGTTAAATGTTCATGTAATTTAGTAATCACATCCTATTTAAATAAAATTGTATAGAATTCTGTTTTTAATATGTTCTGTGGAGCTCTAGAGTTGCTTAGAGATGTCTTGGAGGCTATTATTGGGAGCCAGCAGAGACCACACAGGCCAGGTGACCTTTCTTTGATCAGAACTTCTCTCTGTTATGTATATCTTAGAGCCATATAAGATGTAATTTGGAAAAAAAAGGTGTTCTACTGCTTTAAATAAACAGATAAGTCAAAGTTGTGAAAACTACTTTTAGTGCCTCCGAAGGATCTCACTTCTATTTGAGCTGATCGGGGATGATTTCAACAAAGAGGTTTTGAAATTGGGGAGGGGTTTTGCAGGCTGAGCTTTTAAAGGAGACAGGCATTCCAGGAAAAAGGAACTCCTTGGTACAGCACACAAGGCCCTCTTGATTTGGTCACCTTTCCTTCCTGACCTTCTGCCAGCCCCTCATGCACATGCCCTTTATTGTGTATTGCACACCAGCCATACTATTGTACCGTGGTACTCAGAGTTCACTCAGTATATCAGATTGTCTCATGTCTCTGTGCCTTTGCACAGCTGTTCCCTGTACCCATTGGGAATCATGCCCTCTCAGATACTTACCTAACACCCCTTCATACCACCTACCACTAATTTATTTCAGTGGCTTTCTGTGCTTCCATAGCATTCTCTCATGGTACTTATAAGTATACTTTTCTGTATCCCTTATTAAACGCTAAGTGACTCAAGGGTGGGGCTATATCTAGTTTAACTTGGTATCCCCACTGTGCTTAGCATGTGTTTAGTCAGTATTAGGTGAGCAAAAGAATGAATGAATAGATAAATGGATGAGCAGATCTTCCTGGATTGGAGGCTTCATGTCGAAGGATGGGTAAGATAAAGAGAAGCTAAAAAATGGATTCTGGAGCCAGCCTGCTTGAGTTTAGAAGCCTCACTCTACCACTTGAACAAGTTACTTAATTTCTGTGTGCCTTAGTTTCTTCATCATCTTTGAGGATTACATGAGGTAAATATATGTAGAAGCTCTTTGAGAATGGCACTTGCCACCAGAGTAAGTACTATAGGCATGTTAGCCTTTCATCATTATCATTATGGGTTCGCTAGGTATAAAGTGGCCAGACTGTGGAAGATTATGAATATCAGCAGAAAGTTTGAACTTGGGTAGGGACCTGTTAATGGCTTTTTGAGCAAGGGAATTGGCAAGGTGAAAGTAGCCCCATCATAAGACAGTCTTATCTTCCATGGGGAAATCTGGATGAATTGTATGAGAAGAAGATTGGCAGAAAAGGTAGAGAAATTTAGGCTATGTAATCTAGGTGTGAAGAGATACTTTCTGGATTTGGATGAGAGAAATGGGGGCACAAGTGTAGTTCTGGTGTGGGTGGAATAGCAGTGTGGTTGAGAAGAGAGATTGTGAAGCCAGATGGCTTGGGTCTGAATCCCAGCTTGACTACTTACTGGTCCTGTAACCTTGGGGAAAAGGAAAATGACTTAACCTCTCAGCCACAGTGTCTTCTAAAAATGGGATTATAATTCTTTCTTCTCATACTTCTTATGAGCATTAAATGAGTTAAATTATAGAACAGTGCCTGGCATGTATTACTAATATTATTATTATTGTCCCTCAGAAATTTCTATAGTGGCCACAGGCCTGTCACATCTTCTGAAGGCAACAGTATGCCAAGAGAAAACAAAGAAATGTAATCACTGAGTTGATCTGTGTGGTTGTGTAGCATTTCAGAAGGTGAAGTCGTTCACATGCTCTCAGCACCACTTTTCCAGGTTCTCAGGGCACCAGATGCCCACTACACAGGTACCCACTACACAGTGGGTAGTAGATCCACAGAGCAATGGATGGCTGAAACCAAGGTACTGGGAGAAGTGATACAATTCCTTTTTCATCCCTCCCTTCCAAAATTGCGGTTTTTAAGACCCAGTGACCCAGAGGATTGTCAAGTCCTCTCTTAAAAGAAAAAGACCAGCAAGAGGAAGAGAAACCATTGTAAGTGATGAAGATAGAACAAAAGTGTACCACTTACTGAGTACCTACTATGTGCTACATGTTTTTATGTCAGAATTTTATTTACTCTTATAACCCTGAAGAACAGATATATTGTCCATTTTACAGGTGAAGGAATTGAGATTCAGAAAGGTTAGTAACTTGAACAAGGTCATCCAGCTTAGGGAATACAGGCCTAGAATCAAACCCAAGTTTATCTCATTCCAAAGCTGCTTCTTTTCACTCTCAGATGTCCCATTTTGAGACGTGTGCAGGATGGGTGTTCAGATAGACTTGGCTGAATCCTGGACCCAGCAGCTCTCAGCTTGAGGCGTTGGGCTCAAATTATTTAATATTCCTGCTCCTCAGTTTTCTCATCTGCGAACTGAGAGATTTTCCTTCTGTGGGCTGCTCTGAGGATTAAATGAGATAAAGTATGTAAAGTGCCTCAGTTGCTGGCATAAATTTAGCTGTTATTAGAAGTGTCCATGGCAACCTCATAAGTGGCCCAAGTCTCTTAACTCATTTACCCTTCTGTTGCCACTGCACCGATTAGTGGCAATAATGACTTAAGGATGGGTGGTACCAAAGAGATGACCTCAGGTATTGGCAGGCCTGTGTGTTGTGTGTACATAATCCAGACTAGATGGGTGGGGGGCAGGTTGCAGAAACACACTGACCAGTGTCTAGTTTCCTTTCTGGGAAAATCTCTTTTCTCCTCTCTTAAAGTCTTCCTTCCCACTTGGTTTGTTTCAGGAGCTACAGAAAGCCCAAAAGAAGAAATATATCAAGAAGAAGCCTTTGTCGAAGGAGGTAGAACAGCCTCGCCCTCGGGAGTCCAACCTCAACATGGCAGCACCAGCCCCAACTCTGGCCACTACACCCCAGCTTCTCACTTCCTCCTCACTCCTGCCTCCTCCTGAGACTAAACAAGAGGCTCTCTCAGGAAGTCTTGCTGACCACGAGTATACTGCTCGTCCCAATGCCTTTGGCATGGCCCAGGCAAACCGCAGCACCACACCTATGGCCCCTGGTGTCTTCTTGACCCAGCGGCGCCCTTCAGTTGGCTCCCAGAGCAACCAAGCAGGACAAGGTATGACTGCCACGTGGCTGTAGAACTAAGAAGGGGTTTAAGGCCACTGACTTCAAAGCCTAAGCACTCTGGTAGGTGAGAACACCTTGGAAGGATACTGACAGCCAACAAAAGATGCTTGGACTTGATCTCATAGGCTGTGAAGAGACACTGACTGGTGTTAAGCAGAGATAAGCTCAGATGTGGGTTTAAAAAGACCCTTCTGGTGGCCAGAATGGAAGGTAGGCCAAAGGTAAGGAAGTCTAGGGAGGAGGTACATACAAAGGTCGAGGCTGACGTTTTGGCAGAGGGAATGGAAAGGAAGGGGTAAGTTAATGAACATGGAGGAGGTCACATGAGACATGAGAGGTGATGCACTGGAGGAAGAGGAAGAGGTATGAGGAGGACTCAAGTCCTCCCTTTCCTCACTTTGGCCTTCAAAGCCCTGTCCATAGAGTATGCAAGGATAGTAACTTTAGTATGGCATTGGGGTGATGAGGATGGGGGTTTCTAATGAAACTAGCCCTGGGGCTTACAACTTCAGGGTTGCTGAGCTATAGTTACTAAGCAGGCCCTTATCCAGTCCTGATGGGCTGGATAAAAGGATGGAGAGGCATAATCACCTCTCTGCAGAATTTAGGAATAAAAATGATTGTGACCAAAGAAATCAGTGGGGAAAAGGAACAAGACAGACTAGCCAGGGAGTCTGTAGCTGCTGCAGGAGGTTCATATGACAAAGAACTGAGGTATGTGGTGTTGGATGGAAGTAGTTAAGGAGGGCTTCTTGCCCAAGGTGGGTCTGGAGCCAGGCATAACGACGGGGAGGCTGTGGGCAGGCACAGGAACAGGCGGGGGGTCGTGGCCCAAGGACAGACAGACAGTGCCACAGTTGCTGCTGGAGCCCTTGCCATAGCCTTTGCTTACCTCTCCCTTCCCTCACAGGAAAACGCCCGAAAAAGGGCCTGGCCACAGCCAAGCAGAGACTCGGCCGTATCCTGAAAATCCACAGAAATGGCAAATTACTTCTGTGAGACCCCTGTGACCTGCCTCTCACCCCTTCACCCCCATTGCCTTCTCCATTGTCAACTCTCGGGGCACTCCTGGATCCTATCTGCCCCAGACAAGGTGCTGAGGCGCGTTATCCTGCTTTCTTGGAACTGACCAAAGCATGGACTCCCCACAGTCCCTTCACTGACTCTCCCAACTTCCTCCCCTACTTCCACTAGAGCATCCTGCCTTCTTTCTCCATACCTCTGAGTAAGAGGTGAATAGGAGAGGTTTCCAGCTGACTGGAACCCTCTTTTCTGATTTTCCAACCCATTTCCCTTTCACTAGCCTTGTCTGGCCTATATTCTCATCCCCACCTAGAGCTGGAAGGCAGGATAAGGAAAGCCTGAGCCCCTTGTTTCCCTGATCATGAAGCAGGAGGCCCAGTACTGAACACTTCTGCAACTCCGGCCCTGACTCCAGAAGCCTGCCCACCTCTGCCCATTCTTTCTTCCCCTTCCTCCCCCCTGCCCAGTGGACATGCTCCACTCCAGACTTGTTCCTGAGATAAGGATCTGGCCTCTGTCTCTTGCCAAATGCTTCACAGAAATAAGGATGAGAGCCCAGAGTCTTCTTACTGCTCCACTGTGGGCCATTTCCAGAGGCATCCTAGGAAGTCCATGGGCTGACTTCACTCATCCTTGGGAAGAAGAGGGATTCCTGTCACTTCTCAAGGTGGGGAGAGGACCGATGCCCAAGTCTCTGACCATGACTTTGTAGTCCATTGGAAGTAGCTACTTTTGGGAGACTACAGATGAAGGCCCCTGTCCCAGGGTGAGCTCCAGGAATTTGCCTGAATTTTTGAGGACCTGCAAAACATTATCCACATGGCTATGGCTGGGACCCAGCAGCTGAAAAACCATCTCCTTAAAGGTCTGAAGGCACCTGCCACTGAAGCAGATAACCCTGGCCCTACAGCCTGTTCCCTTCATCTGTACCACAGAACACAGCCTGGACCTGCTGGAGAGGATGTGACGACAGCTCATCCCTGGGTTCTCCATCAGGAGCCTCCATGCTTCTTTTCCCATCTGAGATTTTGGTATGAAGAAGACCTCAGAACTCACATCTTCACTCCTGGGCCTTTGTGCTCCCAGACATCAGGTCAATGCTCAGAGTACGCATGGGCTATTTGGAGCCCAAGCCTAGGAGAGGAGACACCCATCCATAAAGGGGCAGATCATCTGATTCTCCCCTTCCCCTCTTCCCTTTGTGGACATGTCTATTGTCCAGACAGTGCCCACCTTTCACCCAATCTCCCACCCCCAGCTCCCTCCTCCTTGGCCTCTCTTGCCACCCTGGCAACCTGGACTGGATGGCAAATGCCCACCTCTCTTCATTTTGGACTGCCCAAGTGGAGTGCATCCTTGCCTTCTACCCCTGACTCCAACCTCACCCCAGTTTGCCCAGTGCTTCTGGGGAACTTAAAAGCTACCATGGAGGCCACAGGGAGTATGTGAGGCTTCCCTTGTTGTCTTGTCTCCAGTTTGTCTTTCCTTACAGCCCCACATCTCCTCTTCTTCCTTGGAATCAGGAGTCCCTTGGCCCTCCCTATTTGCTTTTTCTATCTTGGGGACTCCAGGGGCCATGCAGTCCTTCATCTAGTCACACCAAAGGCAAAAGGCCTGGCTACCTCCCCCCTAGCACGTGAGGTCTCTACTCCCCTCCCCTCTGTTTCTGCCCAGTTTGGCTTTTCTTGAGGATTTCAAGGCAGCAGAGGGTAGTGAGGGGAGGGGAAGGGGAGCAGCCTGTGTCCCTGTATAGGCTACTGCCTGACTAGGCCCTGACTGCTGTAACCAAGACCAGGATTCTAGCCCTTCTTCCCTTTAACACACCCCCACCCCTTATCTTTCAAAGGCAGCTAATTGCTAGCAAATCCCCCTGGTTCCGGGCCTCTTTCCCCTCTGTTACTTTGTTAGAAGTTTCTTTGGAGCTGAAACCCAACCTTCAATTGACTGGGTGTCCATTGGGCTCTCAGAGCCTCCTGTTTGTTGTTCTGTGTTTCAAATGAAAAGCAGGTTTACCCTCAGAGTTATGCTTTTCCAAAGAGGCTAGTGTGTGTGTGTGTTTTTTTTTTTAATGTTTCAGGTTCTAAGTGAAGTGAGTTAGGGAGGGGTTGGGAGTGGTAGTAACCAAGGTTTAGAACATGGTGAAAGGGTTTCCTTTGGTCTCCAATCCCCCAGCACAGAGCTGGGAGTTGGATAGGGGGCAGGGAGAGAGGATTTCTATTCACCTTTAATATATTTTTACAAAAAAAACAAACAATTTAAAAACAAGCCCACCGCTTCTGTACATGTCTAAATATATTTTTAGAAGTGGGTAGGATTGTGAATTTCTGATGCAGGACCTTTTTATAAACAGGTTAGAATAGCATCATACAGACCTTCTCTGTTTTTTTTTCTGTTTTTTTCTTATGTTGTGTTACTAATGTAATTTATATTTTTTTTAGATCCTCCATTTCCTATAGAGATAAAAGTGATTTATCTTGGCAATTGCTTTGCTTGGCATTCTTTTTTTTTGGTGGTGGTGGTGGAGGTGGTGGTGGGGTGGTGGGGTCTAGGAGTACCGCCTTCTCTTCATATTCTCTGTCTCTCCCTCCCATTAACTCAGCACTTCCGTGGTACCCAACTTTATGCCTGAGTTGGGGAGGGCACAGGATCCCTGCCCTCAGAAGAGACACAGTTCATACACCAGAAACAGATCAGACATACACTGACCAGAAAAGAAAGGGGACAATTCAAAGGGGCCTGATAAATTTGTTAGGAAGGCTTTTCCATAGTTTCTATAGGCTGTTTTTAGTGGCTACACCTATATCCTCTTTATGAATTAATGTGAAGTTTTTTTGGGGGGGGGGTTCTTCCCTGTCTCTCTCTGACATGCTTTTCCAGCCTGAACTTGATTACTGTACTTAGGGCCAGTGCAAGGGATAGAATAAATTATTAGAGCTACAACATCATGCTCATTTCCTTGTGCCAGAAACTGCTTAGTGTTCTATGTATATTGATTCATAACATCCTCATCCTACTGATGAGGAAACAGGCAAAGGAACCTTCCAGAATCACACATCATAAGTGGTGGGGCCACCTGCTTCCAGACTCTTTGTTCTTATCACTCAGTTCTACCACCTCTCACTGATAACTGCTACCATTTATTAAGTGCCTTTTCTGCAGCAGGCCTTGGGCTAGGGGTTTTACTTAGGATATCTCATTTAATCCTCACTGGCAACCCTGGGATATAATTATTAGTCCTATTTTGCAATGAAGGAGACTGAAGCTTACCGATGGTCTTCCACAACAGGATGTCTGACTCCAAAACTCATGTTTTTTTCCTTCACCGTGTTACAAAATGAACCTACAGATGTTTATTGAGCACTTGTGAAAAATGTAGCATTGAGAGTTGTGTCCTGCAAAGAGCCCATGCAGGGATATCAGGATCCTCAATTCCAAATTCACCACCACCCTGTGTGACCCAGGGCAGGCTGCTTACTATCTATCTGAAGGTCACTGTGAAAGGAGTTTGAACCCAATCAAGAATTCTTCATAGAGATTCAGCTTCTGTGGGTCTGGGGTGAGGCTGTCTGGGTTTGGTGTCTACTGGCAAAATGACCTCCTCCAGCCTTGCAAATCTTAATCTTGGTGTTAGGCAGGATTTAGATAGAGAAGATTCTTGTCTGGGGCATGGGGAACTGAGTCTCCTAGTAGAAAGGCAACAGGAAAGAGGAGGGATTTCAGAGACCTCGCAGGAATGGTGTGCTGGGTTCTCTTTGTCACTAATGGCCACCCTCCTCAGTGAGGGGCCAAAGCACTGTCACCAGCCTCAAGAGGATAAGCTAGAGTCTTGGTCACCTTACTGCTCATCCAGGCAGGAGGTAGCAGCAGCATCAGAGGATTCTGTGTCAAAATTGAAAGAACAAGGGCACCCAACTTCAGTCTTCCCTCTTTCTAAGATAGGGTGAAAAAAAGTATAGGACTTGTCACTAAGAGCCTGCCCTCTCCATGACTAATTTGGGGAAGGTTGCTCATCTGGGTTTCAGTTTGTACATTTGCCAGATGGAATTTTCTCAACTATGAAGCATGGTCAACCCCAAACTTTCTAGATGCTGTTGACTCCCCGACCGAACCCTCTAGTCCTAAACTGTCCTGAGTACGGATCCCCAATTCAGCTTGTTCATGTTGTTTTCCCTACCTTGAATATACAGGCCCTTCTCCCTTTCCATCAGGACCCTGTTCACCCTAATTTGACTGAAATGGCACTTTGCTTCCAGTAAGCTGAGTCAAAGAGAAAAACTTCATATGGTACAGTGTGGTGATAGAGATGAGCATGAGATGCTCAGGGAGTTTGTCCCAGGAAAGCAGGGAGTTCAGGTAAGGCTTCCTGTCAGAGGTGATGCCTGAGCTGAAGGATGAAAAGTAATCACCCAGTCAGGCAGAGAACAGTGGTAAAGAGTATTCCAAGCCAAGGCAATAGCATGAATAAAAAGCTGGGGGCTGGCAGGGGAACCCTGTGCATACAGAGAACAATCAATTTAGTATAATATAGCTGTGACTTTCACCTGGGGGAACATAGGCAGAATTGCCAGAAAGGAATGTGTAGTTTGAGAAGGCATATGATCAAAATTGATAGTTTTTAGGCATAATATTTATTTTAAAACCTCAAATGGAGGATATGAAATTTTTATATTTATTGAAAGACATAATTATTCCATGAAAGAGAACCATTAAAGGGTTTTAAGCAGAAAATGGCATGAGCCAACTTGCTTTTAAAAAAGATCCCTTTGTCAGTCATAGGAATGGATCAGGAGGGAGAAAGATGAAGCCAAGGAGACCAGTGAGGGAGTTAGTGAAGGAGGGGTGGGAAGGGCACTATCTCATCTTCTAATGCCCCACTGAATGTCACTTCCCCAAGAAAATCTTCAACTTCCTAGTCAATTCTGACCTTTTTCTGGACTTACACATCTCATGAAGGGTAGAAATCCCAGGAGGCAGAAATGGCAGAAACCTGGAGTCAGCCACTCATTCAACCCAACAAACAGAAATTGCACTCTATCACCTTTTTAGTTTTTTAACTCAAAATAGCTTGCCTTTCCAGGCTCTCTCCTTCCCCACAGGGCCACAACCTAATGCCAGGACTCACCAATGAATATACTAAGAGAGATAAAATACCATTTTATATTTTCCTTGTCAGGAACCCAGCAAACCTCCCCCACGTTCCATTCTATAATACACAATGTCTCAAGGTCATCTTCCAGAAATCCTATTATCCCCAACATCCCCTCCTGCCTGAGAATTTCTGTGGCTTCCCACTGCTTGTTATGCCTCCTGGGCTTCAAGGCTTTTTCCAGAACATGGCCCAGCATAGATACAATGGGCTGTGGTGGAAAGAGGATGTGTCTGGGAGTTGAGAAGACCAATGATTCCATCCTACCTCTGTCACCTGTGTGATCTTGGGCTGGCTACTTTGTATTTCCTTAACTTAAATTCATCATCTATAAAATGGAGATATAATCCCTAACTCACAGGGTTTTGGGGAGGAATTATATTAGCTAGTGTCTTAAAGAACTTAATTCAATTTCTGGCACTCAGGTGATCAGTGAATCCAGTTTAATTTTTCCCAGTTAAAATTTGCCCACTCAGGCTTATAATCTTATAGTCACTACAGACAAAGTAAGCTTTTAAAGGAATTGGAAAGAGTAGTATTTCAACCTGGGGCAGGATAATCAAGTTGACCTCATGAGGAAAATGTTTGAAGGGCATAGAGAAGAGATGGCTGAGTCAGTAGGTGTGGTGAACTTTACACTCCTATAGAAAAGATAAAACTAAATCTGACAAAATTGCTGGAAGGTGCCAAAATATCCATGCCAGTTCAGTTATCACTGGTTCAGTTCTACAGTGGATTATCAAAGCATCTTCTGTGTCAGGCCTTGTGCATGCCATTGGAGGGCTTGATTCTCAAGGAGCATGTGATTCAGTATCCGAAGTACAGCATACTGGGATAAACACTACATTACAAATGAGTATGAAATGCTATGGGAGCATGAGGAAAGGGAAACAACCCAGTCAGCAGAATAGGAAAGACCTCTAGGAAGAAGCAACACCTGAGTTGAGTACTGAAGGCCATTCACTAGGAAAGGGAAAGCAGAAAGATGAGTTGGAATAGAGTTTCCAAGCAAAAGGAACAGTATGAGCAAAAGTAGAAAGTCAAAGCAATCTGGTGTGTGGTTGGAACTACAAGCCCTTGAGTTGTGCTGGTGAACAGGCTGTATTAAGATAACAAGTGTTGAGAGATGAAGCTGAAAAGGTTAGCAGGGACCTGATCATAGATGCCCGATTTATATTTCAGAATGTTTTCTCTGGTGATCCTTGGGGTGGGGAGAAACAGAAGCAGATTAGTGTGGAGGCCAGTGTAAAGGTGGTTGCAGTATCCCAGTTAAGATGCAGTGAGGTCTAAACCAAGGCAGTGGTTGTACCTGAAATGTTAAACCTACACCCTGACATTTTACTATGACATTTTTTCCCCTGACATTTTAGTATGAACATTTTCAAACATTCAGAAAGTCAAAGTAATTGTACTGTAAACACCCACATATCCACCATCCAGAGTCTACAATTAGCATTTTACTACACTTGCTTTGTCACACATATCTATTCATCCCTCCATCCATAAGCCATCTTATTTTTTATGGATTTCAAAATTAGACATCTGTACACATCCCCATTAACACTTACGGATGCATGCAATTAATGAGTTCAATATGTAATTCTTTTCTTAGCTAAAATATCCATACAATGAAATGCACATATCTTGAGTATAACTTCATGTTTTGATAAATGCATATATACATGTATAACCCACCCCCTATTAATATATAAAACATCACTATCAACCCAGAAAGTTTCCATGTGCCCCTTCCTAGTCACACCTTTTCCCTCTTGAGTAGACCTTGTTTGAAAGGGTAGGGTTAGAATGTGAAAATAGATGATCCAGGTGGAGAGAGCCTGGATGGCTCCCTCTCCAGCAAAGTCATAAAGGCAGGTAACAATGGGGGATACACAAGCATTGTAAATGAGCTTGGATGGATGCCTTTCAGCCTCCTTCCTCTCCCCTACTGAGCCTTATCTTTATGGGTCAGTATCTTTCACAGAGCAAGTTTTTAATTTTGATAAATTCCAATTTATCAATTTAATTTTTTTTTATGGATTATCATGTTTAAGAATTTGACAACCCTAGGTCATGACATTTTTCTCCTTATTTTCAAAAAGTTTTGTAGTTTTATATCTTATATTTAGATCTGTGGTCCCTTTTGAGATAATTTTGTATACTATAAAGGCTTAGGTTGAGGTTCTTTTTTTGCATATGTAATGTCCAATTGTACCAACATCACCTCTTGAGAAAACTGTCCTTTCAGCCCAGAAATAAACCCATTCTTTTAAGGTCCATTAATATATGACATAAAAGGCAAGAATATACAATGGGGAAATGACAGTCTTCAATAATTGGTGTTAAGAAAACTGGACAACTTCATACAAAAGAATGAAACTGGATCACTATCTTACCCATACACAAACATACCTGAAGTGGGTTAAACACCTAAATATAAGAACTGAAACCATAAGGCTCCTAGAAAAAAGACATAGGCTGCAAACTCTTGAACATCAGCATGGGTCATTTTTTTCTGGATGTCTCCCCAGGCCAGAGAAAAGCAAAAATAAACAAGTAGGACTACATCAAACTAAAAAGCTTCAGCACAGCAAAGGAAATTACCAGCAAAACAAAAAGACTACCTACTGAATGGGAGAATATATTTGCAAATGATATATCCAAGAAGGGATTAATATGCAAAATATATAAAGAACTCATACATCTCAACATAAAAAAAAATGCAATTAAAAAATGGGCAGAGGCCCTGAAGAGCCATTTTCCAAAGAAGACATACAGATGGCCAACAGACACATGGCAAGATGCTCAAATATCACTAATCATCAGAAAATGCAAATTAAAGCCACAATGAGATGTCACACCAATCAGAGTGGCTAATATCAAGGCAAGAAATGACAAGTGTTGACAAGGATGTGTCAAAAAGGGAATCCCCCTACACTGTTGTTAGTAATGTAAATTGGTGCAGCCACTATGGGAAGCAATATGGAGGTTTCTCAAAAAACTTAAAATAGAAATGCCATAATTCCACTAGACCCAGTAATTCCACTTCTGGGAATTTACCCAAAGAAAACAAAATCACTAATTTGAAAAGATACATGCACTTCTATGTTTATTGCAGCATTATTTACAATAAAAATATGGAAGTAACCTAAGTGTCTATTGATAGATAAATGGATAAAGATGTGGTACACATAGGCAATTGAATATTACTCAGCTACAAGAAAGAATGAAATATTGCCATTTGTGACAACATGGGTGAACTTAAGGGTATCATGCTAAGTGAACTAAGCCAGGCAGAGAAAGACAATACCATATGATTTCACTTATATGTGGAATCTAAAAAAAAAACAAAATAGAAGTAGACTCATTAGACATAGGAAACAGACTGGTGGTTGCCTTAGGGGAGGGGGTGGAGGGATGGGTGAAATTGATGAAGTGAACAAAAATTAGTGATAATGTTTGTTATCTTGATCGGGGTGATAGTTACCTGAGTGCACACACATGTCAAAATCCATCAAGCTGTACACTAAGATTTGTGCATTTTATTGTATGTAGTTCAGTAAAAAAAAAACTGTCCTTTCTCTATTGAATTGCCTTTGACCCTTTGTGAAAAATCAGGTAGCTGTACTTGTATGGGTCTATTTCTAGAATCTCTATTCTGTTCCATTGATCTTATGTTTCTATCCTTCCACCAATACCACACTGTTTTGATTACTGTAGCTACATAATAATCCTTAATATCAAATGGAGTGATTCTTCCCGTTCTATTCTTTTGAAAATTGTCTAGCTATTCTAGGGCATGTCTTTTCATACAAATTTTAGAATTGAATTTTCTGTGCCTATGCATACCTTGCTGATATTTTGAAGGAATTGCATTAAATCTATAGATCAATCTGGAGAGAACTGATATGTTGTTGAGGATTTTTAAATATTTATAGATTTTTATATAATTTTTAATTGAAGTAAAATATACATACACAGGGCACAAACTCTAAATGTACAGATGGAGGAATTGTCACAAAATGAACACATCAATGTAATCATTACCCAGTTCATGAGCTATAATGTGTAGCACCTAGGAGATTGAGTTTTAATGCAGAAGAGATGAATAAACTCATGGGCCCACTTGAGATGAGGAGGCCCTTAAAGAGCTGGCTAGCTATATCCTCAGGGAAAGGGACTAGAATATGGCTTTCCTACTGGCATAGGGACAGCTTGTCTATTTTTGCCTGGGCTTTGAATGGGGGACAAATTTTTCTCCTTTATAAATTCTTAACCATGTAACTGAGCTTCACATAGGGTTTGTAGTTGAAGCCTATACAACTATATGCTCCCAGAACCTAGAATTTGTGAAATTAACAGGAAAATTTGTCCCTCTGGGCATCTGGTAAAAGCGAACACCAACCCTCTCAGTGTAAACATGATTGCAAGTCAGGCTGAACAGGATTTTCATAGATATAACCCAGTTGGACATGAAAAAGATAATCCACAGTAAGCAAGAGTCAGCAAACACAACTAATATGATTAAACCTCTATTAATTAAAAATAATAGGAGAATCTAATAGAGTTAGTAAAATAAGTATGTTAAAAGCATGTCCTTAATAAAGACATTAAAGAAGAAATAAAAACAACAAAACACTATTGAAAAAAAGAACAGGCAGATTTGTGAAAAGTACCAAAGCAGACTTCTAGAATAAAAATGCAGTAATTGAAATTAATTCAATGAATGAGTTAAACAGAGATTACACACTGTTTAAGAGTTAACTATAAGAATGGAAATCTTAGGAAATTACTTGGCAAATAGCATATAAAGTTAGAGAGGAAAAAGATAAAGAGGCCAGGATATGTGGATGACAGAATAAGGTCTGACAAATGGGTAATCAGAGTTGCAGAAGGAATAGATGGGGGGAAAATAGTATACAAATGTCTACTCAACATTTTCACTTGGAAATATATCCAAAATGTAACTCCTGATCTTCCCTCCCCAAACCTGCTTCTCCCCTTGGCCTTCTTCATATCAGTAGATGGTAACTTCATCCTTCCAGTTGCTCAAGCCAAAAACCCTGGGTAATCCTTCATTCATCTCTTTCTCTCACATCCTATATCCAAGCTGTACGCAAATACTGTTGACTTTCCTTAAAAATATTTCCAGATTCTGACTATTCTTCATTATCTCCACTGCTACCCTCTTGGCCAGAATCATCATTTCTAACCTGGAAAACTAAGCCTCCTAACCCATCTCACTGTTTCCTTCATTGCTTCCCTACAGTTTAATCTCAACACAGCATCAAGAGGGATCTTTTTAAAAATATAAGTCAGAGACTTCCACTTCAGAAAAGATAGAGAAGACATACTTTTTCCCTGTTCTGTCCACTAAGTACAACTAAAACCCCTTGATATTATATATAAAAGAAACACAAGCCTTTAAAAGGTAGAGAGAAGGCAGATCAGCTAACGGCATTGGGAACTGACAAACAACACAGTGCTAAATTCCTTGGTTTTCTTTTTGCCTCATACATTCTAGACTGGATACTGGAGGAACCAGCAACCCACAAATACTAACAGATGCAGACAAAAAAAATCCCCAAGAAAAGTCTGCTTTCTCTAGTTAAAGGACCAATAAAGGAATAACCTATCAACACAGAAAACTTCTAGACAATGACTGTTCTATTCCAGCCAACCAAAGAAAAACTATTGTTCCAACCCATCATCACCAACAAAGACTGAGTGAAAAGCCTAGACTCATTCCAGCCTGTGATTAGAGGCTCCAACCTCCCTTCACCCACCACCAAGGTCCTGACAGAGAAAGCCAAGTGGAGAACCTGAATTTCCACCCACAACTAGCAGTAGTGAGGTAGCACCATACCTTCCCCTGCAAGAGCCTTCTCAGAAGAGGACAGTGCAAACAGAAGATTTAACTAAGATCCAGAGTCTTATAACATAATACCCCAAATGTCCAGGTTTCAATTAAAATATCACTCATTGTACTAAGAACTAGGAAAACCTCAAATTGAGTGAGTAAAGACAACAGATGTTAACACCAAGATGACACAATGATAGAATCATCTGACAATTATTGTAAAGGAGCCATCATAAAAATGTTTCAACAAGAAATTACAAACCACTGGATTAAAGATGGTGGCGTGAGAGGTGAGACAGAGGCTTCCTCCCAAAACCACATATAATATGAAAATATAATTCATACAACTAATCCTGAAAGAGCAACAGGAAAGAAGGCTGCGCCAGACTGCATACACCTGGAGAAGAGAACAGACCTCACAGAACAGGGTAACGTACCAAAGCCAAGATCCAGTGGCACCCAAGCACTTCCTGCTTACTGGTGGGAGGAAGAGAAATGGAGTGGGGAGGAAGTGGAGGCCTAGGACTGCTGAACACCCAGGCCTGGAGATCTGCTCTGGGAGCACGAACCTACATTGCATCGTGCTCTGGAGATTAGTGGGGTTGGAAAGCTAAGACAGGCAGAATGCCTGGAGAGACTGAGATTCCAGCTGCTTGTGGAAAACAGGGATCTACATCCAGCTGCTCTGGGACGAAAGAAAGGTAGGCAGTCTGAGAGACTTCCTAACAGCGAGAGGGCGGCTAAAGGGGCAAGGATTGCACAGAGCTTACTGCTCAGGAGAAAGGACAGGTGTACAAAATTGTCTGGGTGGACTCTGCCCAGCAGGTTGGGAACTTTCAGAAGCTTCAGGCACTCCATCGCCATGGCTGGCTACACAGCTCTGAGGCCTCCACCATGACATGCAGCCTGCTGTCCCTTCCTCCCGAACACCCAGCACCAACTTGCAAACTGGCATCAGGCCAGCCAGAGGGAAGCCCCGCCTATGGCAGCTACAAATACAAGGCATAGACGCTTACACCTGTGTGCTCAGCCAACTGGTTCTGGCAGTGGAGGTAGGGATAGCAGCTGCGAAGCAGGAAACAGGTCTTTCCTCCCCCCAGGCACCAGCGCCATTCCCCCATAACCCCTGACATCGCTCCAGGGTCAGAGCAGCTCAAGAGAGTAGAGCTTCTGGGCACTAGTGGGCGCCCATACAAATATGAAATGTCAAACGAACCTGGTTCAAACCAAAATCCCACAAACACCAGAAAAAGGGTCAAGTGAAACAACTCAACAATCTTTCTGAAAGAGATTTCAAAATAAAAATCGTAAACATATTCATGGAGGTACAGAAAAATATTCAAGAGCTCAGGGAAGAATTCTGGATGGAGATTCAATCATGGAATACAGTATCAGAAATGAAATATACAATGGAGGGATTTAAAAGCAGATTTGATATACTAGAGGAGGCGGCAAATGGAATACAAATTATAGAAGAGGAATACAAAGAATCTGAGCCACAGAGAGAAAAAAGGATCTCTAGGAATGAAAGAATATTGAGAGAACTGTGTGACCAATCCAAAGGGAACAATATTCACATTATAGGGGTACCAGAAGAAGAAGAGAGATAAAAAGGGATAGAAAGTGTCTTTGAGGAGGTAATTGCTGAAAACATCCCCAATATGGGGAAGGAGATAGTCTCTCAGGCCATGGAGGTGCACAGATCTCCCAACACAAGGGACCCAAGGAAGACAACACCATGACAACATATAATACTTAAAATCGCAAAGATCAAGGATAAGGACAGACTAATAAAGGCAGCTAGAGAGAGAAAAAAGATCCCATACAAAGGAAAAGCCATCAGGCTATCATCAGACTTCTCAGCAGAAACCTTGCAGGCCAGAAGGGAGTGGAATGATATATTTAATGCAATGAAACAAAAGGGCCTCAACCAATAATTCTCTGCCCAGCAAGATTATCATTTAAATTTGAAGGAGGGTTTAAACAATTTCCAGATAAGCAAAAGCTGAGAGAATTTACCTCCCACAAACTGTCTCTACAGTGTATTTTAGAGGGACTGCTATAGATGGAAGTGTTCTTAAGGGTAAATAACTGTACCCAAGGAAATAAAACCACAGTAAAGAAAATAGACCAATTAATTACTAAGCAGATGCAAAATTAAACCAACAACCCCAAAAATCAGTCAAAGGATAGACAAAGAGTACAGGGTATGATACCTAATATATAAAGAATAGAGGAGGAAGAAAAAGGAGAAGAAAAGAACCTTTAAATTGTGTTTGTAATAGCATACTGAGTTAAGTTAGACTGTTAGATAGTAAGGAAGTTACCCTTGAACCTTTGCTAACCACGAATCTAAAGTCTGCAAGGGCAATAATCACCCTAAATGTAAATGGTCTAAATGCACCAATCAAAAGACAAAGAGTCACTGGATGGATACAAATACAAGACCCATCTATATGCTGCCTACAAGAGACTCATTAAAATCCAAACACATACACATATTGAAAGTGAAGGGATGGAAAAAGATATTTCATTCAACTAATAGGGAGAAAAAAGCAGGAGTTGCAGTACTTGTATCAGACAAAATCGATTTCAAAACAAAGAAAGTCACAAGGGACAAAGAAGGACATTACATAATGATAAGGGGGTCAGTCCAACAAGAGGATATAACCATTACAAATATCTATTCAACCAACACAGGAGCACCTACATATGCAAAACAAATACCAACAGAATTGAAGGGGGAAACAGAATGCAATGCATTCATTTTAGGAGATTTCAACACTCCACTCACTCTGAAGGACATATCAACCAGACAGAATATAAGTAAGAACACAGAGGCACTGAACAAAACATTAGAACATCTGGACCTAATGGACATCTACAGAGCACTCCATGCAAAAGAGGCAGGATACACATTCTTCTCAAGTGCACATGGAACATTTTCAAGAATAGATCATATGCTAGGCCACAAAAAGAGCCTCAGTAAATTGAGAAAGACTGAAATTGTGCCAACCAGCTTCTCAACACAAAGGTATGAAACTAGAAATAAATAACACAAAGAAAACGACAAAGTCCACAAACACATGGAGGCTTAACAACATGCTCCTAAATAATCAATGGATCAATGACCAAATAAAAACAGAGATCAAGCAATATATGGAGATAAATGAGAACAATAATTCAACACTGGAAAATCTGTGGGGTGCAGCAAAGGCAGTGCTAAGAGGGAAGTATATTGTAATAGAGGCCTACCTCTGGAAAGAACAATCCCATATGAACAGTCTAAACTCACAATTAATGAAACTAGAAAAAGAAGAACAAATGAGGCCCAAAATCAGTAGAAGGAAGGACATAATAAAGATGAGAGCAGAAGTAAATAAAATAGAGAAGAATAACAATAGAAAGAATCAATGAAAGCAGGAGCTGGTTCTTTGAGGAAATAAACAAAACAAATAAACCCTTGGCCAGACTTATGAAGAAAAAAAGGGAATCCACACACATAAACAAAATCAGAAATGAGAAAGGAAAAATCACTATGGACACCACAAAAATACAAAGAATTATTTCAGAATACTATGAAAAATTATATGCTAACAAACTGGATAACCTAGAAGAAATGGACAACTTCTAGAAAAATACAATCTTCCAAGGCTGATCCAGGAAGAAACAGAAAATTTGAACAGACCAATTACCAGCAATGAAATTGACTTGGTAATCAAAAAACTACCTAAGAACAAAACACCTGGACCATGGCTTCACCGCTGAATTTTATCAAACATTTAGTGAAGACCTAATACCCATCCTCATTAAAGTTTTCCAAAAAGTAGAGGAGGGAGGAATACTTTCAAACTCATTCCATGAGGCCAGCATCACTCTAATACCAAAACCAGGCAGAGACACCACACACAAAAAAAAGAAAATTATAGACCAATATCCCTGATGAACATAGATGCAAAAATACTCAACAAAATATTAGCAAACTGAATTCAAAAATACATCCAAAAGATCATCCATTATGATCAAGTAGGATTTATTCCAGAGATGCAAGGATGGTAAAACATTCGAAAATCCATCAACATCATCCACTACATCAACAAATAAAAGGACAAAAACCACATGATAATCTCTATAGATGCTGAAAAAGCATTCCACAAAATTCGACATCCATTCATGATAAAAACTCTTTACAAAATGGGTATAGAGGGTAAGAACCTCAACATAGTAAAGGCAATATATGACAAACCCACAGCCAACATCATACTTAACACTGAAAAGCTGAATGCTTTTCCTCTAAGATTGGGAAGAAGACAAGGATGCCCACTCTCCCCACTTCTCTTCAACATAGTACTGGAGGTCCTAGCCATGGCAATCAGACAACACAACGAAATAAAAGGTATCCAGATTAGTAAAGAAGAAGTTAAACTGTCACTGTTTGCAGACAATATGACATTGTACATAAAAATCCCTAAAGAATCCACTCCCAAACTACTAGATCTAATATCTGAATTCAGCAAAGTTGCAGAATACAAAATCAATACACAGAAATCTGTTGCATTCCTATACCCTAATGATGAACTAGCAGAAGAGAAATCAGGAAAACAATTCCATTCAGAGTTGCATCAAAAAGAATAAAATACCTAGGAATAAACCTAACCAAAGAGGTGGAAGACCTATACCCTGAAAACTACAAGACACTCATGAGAGAAATTAAAGAAGATACCAATAAATGGAAATACATCCCGTGTCATGGATTGGAAGAATTAATATAGTCAAAATGGCCATCTTGCCTGAAGCAATCTACAGATTCAGTGCAATCCCTATCAAAATACCAACAGCATTCTTCAACGAACTAGCGCAAATAGTTCTAAAATTCATGTGGAACCACAAAAGACCCCGAATAGCCAAAGCAATCCTGAGAAGGAAGAGTAAATCTGGGGGGATTATGCTTCCCGAGTTCAAGCTCTACTATACAGCCACAGTAATGAAGACAATTTGGTACTGGCACAAGAACAAACCTATAGACCAATGAAACAGACTAGTGAGTCCAGATATAAACCCAAGCATATATGGTCAATTAATATACAATAAAAGAGCCGTGAACATACAATGGGGAAATGACAGCCTCTTCAACAACTGGTGTTGGCAAAACTGGACAGATACATGCAAGAGAATGAAACTGGATTACTGTCTAACCTCATATTCAAAAGTAAACTTGAAATGGATCAAAGACCTGAATGTAATTCATGAAACCATAAAACTCTTAGAAGACAACATAGGCAAAAACCTCCTGAATATAAAAACAAGCATCTTTTTCCTGAACGCATCTCGTCGGGCAAGGGAAACAAAAGCAAAAATGAACAAATGGGACTACATCAAACTAAAAAGCTTCTGTACAGCAAAAGACACCCTCAGCAGAACAAAAAGGCATCCTACAGTATTGGAGAATATATTTGTAAATGACATATCTGACAAGGTGTTAACATCCAAAATATATAAAGAACTCACACGCCTCAACACCCAAAAAGCAAATATCCCTATTAAAAAAAATGAGTGGAGGATATGAAGAGACAATTCTCCAAAGAAGAAATTCAGATGGCAAACAGATGCATGAAAAGATGCTCCACATCGCTAATCATCAGGGAAATGCAGATTAATACCACAACGTGATATCACCTCACACCAGTAAGGATGGCCAACATTGAAAAGACTAGGAACAACAAGTGCTGGTGAGCATGTGGAGAAAGGGGAACCCTCCCGAACACTGCTGGTAGGAATGTAAATTAGTATAACTATTGTGGAAAGCAATATGGATGTTACTCAAAAAACTAAAAATGGAAATACCATTTGATCCAGTAATCCCACTCCTAGGAATTTACCTGAAGAAAACAGGATCCCTGATTCAAAAAGATATATGTACTCCTATGTTTATCGCCACACTATTTGCAGTAGCCAAGATATGTAAGCAACCCAAGTGTCGATGAATAGATATATTGATAAAGATATGGTACATATACACAATGGAATATTATTCAGCCATAAAAGAAATAAATCCTGCCATTTGCAACAATATTGGTGGACCCAGAGGGTATTATGCTCAGTGAAATATACCAGGTCGAGAAAAACAAATACCAAATTATTTCACTTGTTTGTGGAATATAAAAACAAAGCAAAACAGAAGGAATAAAACAACAGTAGACTCATAGACAGTAACAAGTGACTAATGGTTACCAAGGGGTGGGGATTGGGTGGGTCGGGGGAGTAGGTGACTGGGATAAAGGGGCACAACAATTCACAATAACAATATAATTTGGTCATGTGGACGGTAGTACAGCATGTAGAATATGGTCAATGATTCTGTAACATCCTTCTACATAGATAGATAGTAACCGCACTAGAGGGTGTGATGATTTAATAATATGGGTAACTGTTGAATCACTGTGTTGTATATTTGAAACCAATGTAAGATTGTATATCAACAATACTTCAATTAAAAAAATGAAAATGAAAACTAGTGTATAGGCGATTATATTTGCAAATGATATGTCTAATAAGGGGCTAGTGTATAAAATACACAAAGAACTCATACAACTCAAAACCAAAAAAGAATTGGATTAAAAAATGGCCAGAGGACTTGAATAAAGATTTTTCCAGTGAAGACACACAGATGGGCAACACACATATGAAAAGATGTTCAACATCATGAATCATCAGGGAAATGCAAATCAAAACCAAAATAAGATATCACTTCAGTTCAGTCAGAATTGTTAATGTTAATGAGATAAGAAATAACAAGTGTTAAGGATGTGAAGAAAAGGCAAGCCTAATACACTTTTGGTGGGAATGTAAGTTGGTGCAGCCACTATGGAAACCAATATAGAGGGTTCTTATAAAACTAAAAATAGACATACCACGCAACCCCAAAACTCCACTTCTGGGAATTTACCTGAGAAAACAAAATCACCAATACAAAAAATATATACGCTATCCCTATATTTATTGAAGCATTATTTATAAGAGCCAGGCTATGGAAGCAATCTAAATGTCCATGGATAGATGAATGGATTAAGAAGATAAAGGGTTATATATATAACCTTGTAACATATATACAAGGTAATATTACTCAGCCATTATAAAGCATGAACTCTTGCTATTTGCAACATGAATGGACCTAGAGGGTATCATGCTAAGTGAAATATGTCAGCCAAAGACAAATACCATATGATTTCACTTACATGTGGACTCTAAAAAACAAAAGAAATGAACAAATAACACAAATAGTCTCAGACAAAGAACAGACTTATGGTTGTTATAGTGGAGAGAGGGGGGATAAGTGAAATAGGTGAAGGCAGAAAAAACGTGATAATGTTTGATATCTGGATCTGGATGATGGTTACACACACGTCAAAATTCATTGAGCTGTATGCTAAGATTTGTGTGTTTTTTATGTGCCTCATTATCAAAAACACAGATAAGATTTTTAGAGATGTGGTACATATATACAGTGGAATATTACTCAGCCATAATGAGAAAGAAATCTTGCCTTTTGTGACATGTGTGGAGCTAGAGGGTATTATGCTAAATGAAATAAGTCAGAAAAAGACAAATACCATATGATTTCACTTATATGTGGAATCTAACAAAGCAAAACAAATGAACAAAGAAAACAGAAATAGACTCATTGACATAGGTAACAGACTGGTTGTTGCCAGGAGGGATAGAGGAAGGATGGGTGAAATAGGTGAAGGGGGAAAATTTAGTAAGAATGCAAGATATCTTCATCTGGGTGATGGTTACATGAAGCTACACACATGTCAAAATTCATCAAGCTGTACACTAAGATTTGTGCATTTTATTGTACATTCCTGCATTAAAAGTCATTAAAATGGAAATGGTCTAAATGCACCAATTAAAAGACAGATTCAAATACAGGATAAATAACACAGCCCAACTGTATGCAGTCCATATATATATATATGAATCTCACTTCAGACATAATATGATATGTATGTAGGGTGCAAAAAATGGCAAATGATATAATCTGAAAAAATAATTAAAAGAAAGCAGGAGTTGCTATATTAACATCAGATAGTCTTCTGAGCAAAGAAAGTTATTGAGGATAAAAGAAAAAAGAGGTTACATACTGTTAAAGAGTTAATCTGCCAAGATGTAGCAATCTTAAATGTGGGTACACCAAACAACAGAGCTTCAAAATACACGAGGTAAAAACACATAAAGCTAAAAATGGAAGTAGATGAGTCTACAGTTTCAGTTGGTGACTTCAACATTCCCCTCTCAACAATTGATAGAACTACTAGGCAGAAAATTAGTAAAGATATAGAAAATCTCAACACCACCATCAACCAACAGGATCTAATCAGCATTGAAAAGAATACTCAACAATAGCAAAATACACTCTGGTTTCACGTGTAAATGGAAAATTCACCAATATACATCCTATCCTGATTTATAAAACAAATATTAACAAATATAAAGAATCCAAATCACATGGAAGCCTTAAAAAGTATGGAAATCTTGTCACTTGTTACAGCATAGATGAATCTTGACGACATTGTGCTAAGTGAAATAGTCCAGACACAAAAAGATAAATACTATATGATTCCACTTACATGAGGTATCTAAAGTAGTAAAATCCATATAAAGAAAAAGTAGAATGGTGGTTACCAGGACCTGGTGGGAAGAGGTAATGGGCATTGTTTAATGGGTATGGATTTTCGATTTTGCAAGGTGAAAAATTTCAGGTGATTCCTTTCACAAAGTAAATATACTTAACACAACTGAAGTGTACACTTAAAATTGTTAAGATTGTGTTTAAAAAATCACACGAAATATGTGTTCTGAGTATAGCAGAACCAAACTAGAAATTAATAGCACATAAACAGAAAAATCTCCAAATATTTGGAAATTAACAGCACAGTTCCAAATAACTTGTGGGTCAAAGAGGAAGTATCAAAGAAAAAATTGTTAAACACATAGAACTTAATGAAAAGCATAACTTACCAAAATTTCTGGGACCCAACTAAAACAATGGTGAGAGTGAGAGTTATAGCTTTGTGTGTCTATATTAGACAAAAGATACCAAATCAAAAATCCAAGTTCCTACTTCAAGAAAACAGAACACAGAATAAACTGAAAGCAAGTAGAAGGAAGAAAATAATAAACAGAAGACAGAAAATCAATATAATTGCAACAAAAAAAACAATAGAGAAAACCAATGTAACAAAAATCTGGTAGTAACTACACTAGTGGGGGTGAGGATTTAATAATATGGGTAACTGTTGAACCACTGTGTTGTATACTTGAAACCAATATTGAAGACTGTACATCAACAATACTTCAATTTAAAAAGTCTGGTTCTTTAAATAAATCGGTAAAATTAATAAAACTCTAGCAAGATTGATATAAACACAAAGGAAATAGCTATAAGTCACAAACATCAGGAATAAAAAGAATATGATAACACATCCCATAGCTATTAAAAATATAATAATAAGAAAAGAGTTGGAGGTCTCACATTTCTTGATTTCCAAATGTATTACAAAGCTACACTAATCAAAATAGTGTGGTAGTGCATAAAGACAGAAATATAGACCAATAGCATGGAATAGCCCAGAAATAAACACTTGCATATATGGTCAAATGATTTTTGATTCTTTTGGTATCATTAATCTACAATTACATGTGCAATATTATGGTTACTAAACTCCCCACTTCATCAAGTCCCCCCACACACATACCCCATTAGAGTCACTGTCCATCAGCATAGTGAGATGCTATAGAATCACTACCTGTCTTCTCTGAGTTGTACAGCCCTCCCCGTGCCCGCCACCCCTACATTATGTCTGCTAATCCTAATGTCCTTTTTCCCCCTTTGTCCCTCCCTTCCCACCCATCTTCCCCAGTCTCTTTCCCTTTGGTAACTGTTAGTCCATTCTTGGGTTCTGTGAGACTGCTGCTGTTTTATTCCTTCAGTTTTTCCTTTGTTCTAATACTCCACATATGAGGGAAATCATTTGATACTTGTCTTTTTCCACTTGGCTTATTTCACTGAGAATAATACCCTCTAGCTCCATCCATGTTTCTGCAAATGTCTGGATTTGTTTTCTTCTTATGGCTGAATAATATTCCATTGTGTATATGTACCACAACTTCTTTATCCATTCATCTGCTGACGGACACTTAGGTTGCTTCCATTTCTTGGCTATTGTAAATAGTGCTGCGATAAACATAGGGGTGAATATGTCTTTTTCAAACTGGGCTGCTGCATTCTTAGGGTAAATTCCTAGGAGTAGGATTCTTGGGTCAAATGGTATTTCTATTTTGAGTTTTTTTGAGGAACCTGCATACTGCTTTCCACAATGGTTGAACTAATTTACATTCCCACCAGCACTGTAGGAGGGTTCCCTTTTCTCCACATCCTCGCCAACATTTGTTGTTGTTTGTGTTTTGGATGTTGGCCATCCTCACTGATGTGAGGTGATATCTCATTGTGGTTTTAATTTGCATTTCTCTGATGATTAGCGATGTGGAGCATCTTTTCATGTACCTGTTGGCCATCTGAATTTCTTCTTTGGAGAAGTGTCTATTCAGATCCTCTGCCCATTTTTTAATTGGATTATTTGATTTTTGTCTGTTGAGGTGTGTGAGCTCTTTATATAATTTCGATGTCAACCCCTTATCGGATATGTCATTTGTAAATATATTCTCCCATACTGTAGGATATCTTTTTGTTCTACTGATGGTGTCCTTTCCTGTACAGAAGCTTTTTAGTTTGATATAGTCCCACTTGTTCATTTTTGCTTTTGCTTCCCTTGCCCGGGGAGATATGTTCATGAAGAAGTTGCTCATGTTTGTGTCCAAGAGATTTTTGCCTATATTTTTTTCTAAGAGTTTTATGGTTTCATGACTTACATTAAGGTCTTTGATCCATTTTGAGTTTACCTTTGTTTATGTGGTTAAAGAGTAATCCAGTTTCATTCTCTTACATGTAGCTGTCCAGTTTTGTCAACATGAGCTGTTGAAGAGGCTGTCATTTCCCCACTGTATATCCATACCTCCTTTATCGTATATCAACAGACCATACATGTTTGAGTTAATGCCTGGACTCTCTATTCTGTTCCACTGGTCTGTGGGTCTGTTCCTGTGCCAGTACCAGATTGTCTTGAGTACTTTGGCTTTGTAGTAGAGCCTGAAGTCAGGGAGCGTAATTCCCCCTGTTTTATTCCTCCTTCTCAGGATTGCTTTGGCTATTTGGGGTCTTTTGTGGTTCCATATGAATTTAAGAACTATTTTTTCCAGTTCATTGAAGAATGCTGTTGGTATTTTGATAGGGATGGCATTGAATCTGTAGATTGCTTTAGGTAGTATAGCCATTTTGACAACATTTATTCTTCCTCGCCAAGAGCATGGGATGAATTTCCATTTGTTAGTGTCTTCTTTAATTTCTCTTAGGAGTATCTTGTAGTTTTCAGAGTACAGGTCTTTCATTTCCTTCATTAGGTTTATTCCTAGGTATTTTATTCTTTTTTATGCAATTGTGAATGGAATTGTTTTTCTGACTTCTCTTTCTGTTAGCTCATCTTTAGTGTATAGGAAAGCAACAGATTTCTGTGTGTTAATGTTGTATCCTGCAACTTTGCTGAATTCATATATTAGTTCTAGTAGTTTTGGAGTGGAGTCTTTAGGGTTTTTTATGTACAATATCATATAATCTGCAAACAGTGGCAGTTTAACTTCTTCTTTACAAATATGGATGCCTTTTATTTCTTTGTTTGGTCTGATTGCTGTGGCTAGTACCTCCAGTACTATGTTGAATAACAGTGGGGAGAGTGGGCATCCCTGTCTTGTTCCCAATCTTAGATGAAAACCTTTCAGCTTCTCACTGTTAAGTATGATGTTGGCCATGGGTTTGTCATATATGGCCTCTTTATGTTGAGGTACTTGCCCTCTATACCCATTTTGTTGAGAGTTTTCATCATAAATGGATGTTGAACTTTGTCAAATGCTTTTTCTGCATCTATGGAGATGACCACATGGTTTTTGTTCCTCTTTTTGTTGATGTGGTGGATGATGTTGATGGATTTTCGAATGTTGTACCATCCTTGCATCGCTGAGATGAATCACACTTGGTCATGGTGTATTATCCTCTTGATTTATTTTTGAATTCGGTTTGCTAATACTTTGTTGAGTATTTTTGCATCTACGTTCAGCAGGGATATTGGTCTCTAATTTTCTTTTTTGGTGGGGTCTTTGCCTGGTTTTGGTATTAGAGTGATGCTGGCTTCATAGAATGAGTTTGGAAATATTCCCTTCCTCTTCTTTTTTGGGGAATACTTTAAGGAGAATGGATATTATTTCTTCCCTATAAGTCTGATAACATTCAGTGGTGAATCCATCTGGCCCAGGGGTTTTGTTCTTGGGTAGTTTTCTGATTACCGATTCAATTTTTTTGCTGGTAATGGTCTGTTTAGGTTTTCTGTTTCTTCCTTGGTCAGTCTTGGAAGGCTGTATTTTTTTAAGAAGTTGTACATTTCTTCTACGTTTTCCAGCTTGTTAGCGTATACATATTCATAGTATTCTCTAAAAATTCTTTGTATTTCTGTGTAGTCCATTGTGGTTTCTCCTTTCTCTTTTCTGATTCTGTTTATGTGTGTAGATTCTCTTTTTCTCTTAATTCTGGCTAGGGGTTTATCTATTTTTTTTTGTTTTGTTTTTTGAAGGAACCAGCTCCTGGTTTCATTGATTTTTTTCTAGTGTTTTATTCTTCTCAATTTTGTTTATTTCTTCTCTAATCTTTATTATGTCCCTACTTCTGGTGATTTTGGGCCTCATTTATTTTTCCAATTTCAATAACTGTGACTTTAGACTATTCACTTGGGATTGTCCTTCCTTTTTAAGTAGGCCTGTATTGCAATATACTTTCCTCTTAGAACTGCCTTTGCTGCATCCCACAGAAGTTGGGGCTTTGTGCTGTTGTTGTCACTTGTCTCCATATATTGTTTGATCTCTGTTTTAATTTGGTCGTTGATCATGTTGTTAAGCCTCCATGTATTTGTGAGCCTTTTTGATTTCTTTCTAAAATTTATTTCTAGTTTTATTCCTTTGTGATCTGAGAAGTTGGTTGTTAGAATTTCAATCTTTTTGAATTTACTGAGGTTCTTTTTGTGGCCTAGTATGTGGTCTATTCTGGAATATGTTCCATGTGCACTTGAGAAGAATGTGTATCCTGCTGCTTTTGGGTGTAGAGTTCTGTAGATGTCTGTTAGGTCTGTTTGTTCTAGTGTGTTGTTCAGTGCCTCTGTGTCTTCACTTATTTTCTGTCTGGTTGATCTGTCCTTTGGAGTGAGTGGTGTGTTGAAGTCTCCTAAAATGAATGCATTGCTTTCTATTTCCTCCTTTAATTCTGTTAATATTTGTTTCACATATGTCGGCACTCCTGTGTTGGGTATATTTATAATGGTTATATCCTCTTGTTGGACTGACCCCTTTATCATTATGTAATGTCCTTCTTTATCTCTTGCTACTTTCTTTGTTTTGAAGTCTATTTTGTCTGTTATAAGTACTGCAACACCTGCTTTTTTCTCCCTGTTGTTTGCATGAAATATCTTTTTCCATCCCTTCACTTTTAGTCTGTGTATATCTTTGGGTTTGAGGTGAGTCTCTTGTAAGCAGCATATAGATGGGTGTTGCTTTTTTATCCATTCTATTACTCTGTGTCTTTTGATTGGTGCATTCAGTCCATTTACATTTAGGGTGATTATCGATAGACATGTACTTATTGCCATTGCCGGATTTAGATTCGTGGTAACCAAAGGTTCAAGGGTAGCTTCTTTACTATCTAACAGTCTACCTTAACTCTCTTAACAAGAGAGTTTTATATTATAAACACAGTCTCATGATTCTTTATTTCTCTCCCTTCTTATTCTTCCTCCTCTATTCTTTATACGTTAGGTGTTTTTTTTCTGTACTCTTTTGGGTTTCCTTTGTTTTGTGGATAGTTGATTTTATTTTTTGCCTTAGTTAGTAGTTGGATGGTCTGGTTTCTTTGCTATGGTTTTATTTTCTCTGGTGACATCTTTTTAGCCTTAGGAGTGCTTCCATGTAGAGCAGTCCCTTTAAGATATCCTGTAGAGGTGGTTTGTGGGAGGCAAATTCCCTCGACTTTCGCTTGTCTTGGAATTGTTTAATCCCTCCCTTAAATTTAAATGATAACCATGCCGGATACAGTATTCTTGGTTCAAGGCCCTTCTTTATCATTGTGTTAAATATATCATGCCATTCTCTTCTGGCCTGTAAGGTTTCTGTTGAGAAGTCTGATGACAGCCTGATGGGTTTTCCTTTGTAGGTGATCTTTTTTCTCTCTCTGGCTGCCTTTAATACTCTGTCCTTGTCTTTGATCTTTGCCATTTTAATTATTGTATGTCTTGGTGTTGTCTTCCTTGGGTGCCTTGTGTTGGGAGATCTGTGGGCTTCCATGGTCTGAGAAACTAATTTTGCAGCTTGGGGAAGTTTTCGTCAATTATGTCTTCAAAGACTTTCTATCCCTTTTTTCTCTCTCTTTTTCTTCTGGTAGTCCTATAATGCGAATGTTGTTCCGTTTGGATTGGTCACGCAGTTCTCTTAATATTCTTTCATTCCTAGAGATTCTTTCATCTCTCTCTGCCTCAGCTTCTCTGTATTCCTGTTCTCTGATCTCTACTCCATTAACAGTCTCTTGCACCTCGTCCAGTCTGCTCTTGAGTTTGTCAATCGATTGTTTCATTTCTGTAATGTCTCTCCTGACTTCCTCCTTTAGCTCTTGCATAGTTCTCTGTAGGTCCATCAGCTTGGTTATGACTTTTATTATGAATTCTTTTTCAGGAAGATTGTTTAAATCTATCCCATCAGGCCCTCTCTCTGGGCTTGTCTGGGTGATCTTTGACTAGACCATATTCTTCTGTTTTCTCATGGCGATAGAAGTGGTCGCAGGCAGGTGCCATATGTGTCAGCTGGGAGAGCAAAGTTCCTTCCTGCTTGTTGTTCTCCTTGCCCTTTTCTGCAGCCTGTGCTGGTTACCCACACACTGGGAGGCAGTCTCTGGGATAATCCCCTGAGCTGCTGTGTGCGGGGCCACCCTCCGGCTAGCCTAGAGCACTGCGGGGGTTTGCAGCCATGCCAGGTGCATTCTGCATGCCCTGGTGCCTTCCAGAACTTGCTCTGGCTTCCGCGGCCCTTCACAGTTAGCTGCACACCTGCCAGGAGGAGATTCTGTGTGGTTTCTGTGGGCGGGGCCACTCTCCCGCTGATCCACAGCTGTGGCAGATCTGCTGGACCTTTTGCGGCGCTGGCTGGGGGGGGAATGAATGGCAGGCTGTTTATCTCTGTTAGGGTCTTTGGTGGGGTTGCTTTACCCCAGAGCCTGTTAGGGGGCCCAAAATTCCTCAATTCCCAGCCTACTCAGCTGAGTGTGCTGGGACGATTTTGTTCCGCTCTTGGGCCTTTGTCCGTTTAAGAGTTTTTAAAAAGTGCCTGCTTTTCTTTTGTCCCAGGGGAGCCAGCTGTGGTGACCCACTCACAGTCTCCATCTCGGATCCTGCCCTTCTGTTTCTCTAATCTCCAGTACACCATGCGATGTGTGTCTGTGCTCCCAGCGCAGATCACCAGGGCTGGTTATGTAGCAGTCCTGTGCTTCCACTCCCTCCCCACTCTGATTCTTTTCCTCCTGCGGGTGAGCTCTGGTGAGGGGAGTGCTCAGGTCCCGCCGGGTCGCGGCTTTGTGTCTTACCTGCTTTGTGAGGCGCTGAGTTCTCTCAGATGTATCTGTAGCCTGGCTGTTGTACTGTATCTTCTGGTCTCTCTTTTAGGAATAGTTGTATTTGTTGTATTTTCACAAATATATATGGTTTTGGGAGGAGATTTCCACCACCTTGCTCATGCCGCCATCTTCCCAGAATCTAGTCAAATGATTTTTGACAAGGGTACCAAGTCTACACAATGAAGAAAGGATAGTCTTTTAAGAATTGGTAATGGGAAAACTAGATAGTCATACACAAATGAATGACACTGAACCCTTATCTTATCCCACTACACAAAAATTAACTCAAAATGGACCAAAGACAAACATAAACATATCAAAGACCTAACTCTTTGAAGAAAACATGGGGAAAAGCTTTGTGACATTAAACTACATCAAAATTAAAACCTTCTTTGTATCAAAGGACACAATTAACAGAGTTAAAAGACAACCAACAGGATGGGATAATATATTTTCAAATACTATATCTTGTAAAGAGTTATATATTATTTTGCCATGACTACCATACCAAAACACAGGAGTCTGGTTATGTCTTAGTTTTCACAGACTGCATAACAAAATTGTATTGACTGCATGGTTTAAACATCAGAAATTGATTTTTGAGGCTGAAATTCTGGAGGCTGGTAGACTGAGATCACAGTACCAGTATGGCTGGGTTCTAGTGAGAACTCTCCACCTGGCTTGCAGACTTCTCACTGTGTTTTCACATGGCCTTTCCTCAGTGTTTGCACATGAATAAAGGGAGATCTTCCTCTCTTCCTTTTCTTTAAGGCCACCAGTCCTATCAGATTAAGACCCAATCTTATGACCTCATTTAAGCTTATTTATCTCTGAGTCCTATCTCCAAATACAGTCACACTGGGGGTTAGGACTTCAACATATTAACTTTGTGGGGAACACAATTCATCCCATAGCTGGGTGGCTTAAATAACACTAACTTATTTTCTCACACTTCTGGAGGATGTAAGTCAAAGATCAGTGTGCCAACAGGATTTTGGTCTTCTAAAGTCTCTCTAATTGTCTTGCAGATGGCCACCCTCTTGCTGCCTCTTCACGTGGTTGTTCTGTTCCCATGCACCTCTGTGTCTTTGCATGTCCAAATTAACTTGTCTTATAAGGACACCAGTCTTATTGGATTAGGAGCAACCCTAATGGCCTCATTTAAATTAACCACCTCTTTAAAGACCCTATCTCTGAATACAGTCATATTCTAAAATATGGGAGATAGAACCTCAACATGAATTTTGGGGGACCCATTCCCATAACCCATTATATTCAGAATATAAAAAGAACTCCTACAACTCAACAACAAAAACAACCTCATTTTAAAATGGACAAAGGACTAGAATAGACATTTCTCCAAAGAATAAATACAAATGCCCAACAATCACATGAAAATATGCACATCACTAGTAACTAGAGAAATGCACTTCAAAACCACAATGAGCTACCACTTCATAGCCATTAGGATGATTGCTATTTTGAAGGAAAAAAAGAGAAAATAGCAAGTTTTGTAATGATGCAGAGGATTTGGAACCCTGTACACTGTGATGGGAATGTAAAATAGTGCAGCAACTATGGAAATAGTATGGGGATTCTCCAAAATTGAAAAATAGAAATACCATACGATTCAACAATTCCATTTCTAGTATATGTTCAAAACAACTGAAATCAAGGTCTCAAGGTGATATTTGTACCCATCTTCATTGCAGTATTTCCCACAATAACCAAAATGTGGAAGCAACCCAAGTGTCCATAAATGGATGAATGGATAAACAAAAGGTGGTATAGCCACACAATGGAATATTATTTAACCTTAAAATGTAAAGAAACTCTGATCTATGCTATAAAGTGGATGAAATTTGAGGACATTAAGCTAGGTGAAATATGCCAGTCACAAAAAGACAAATACTGTATGATTTCACTTACATGATGTATCTAGAGTATTTAAATTCATAGAGACATAAAATGGAATGGTGGTTGCCAGGGCCTGGGGATAGAGGAAAATGAGTGATTTTTTAATGGGTATAGAGTTTCAGTTTTGCAGGATGAAACAAGTTCTTGAATTGGTTATACCACACTGTTTACTTAATAATATTGAACTGTAAACTTAGGAATGGCTAAGATAGTAGCTTTTATGTTATGTATATCTTACAATTATAAAAAATTCAGTGGAGGAGGACAAAGATGGAGGAGTAGAAATGCAAGGTGGAAACCTCCCACACACACACACCAAGAAAGCAATTGAAGTAAATACAACCAACCCTGAAAATGACCTGAAGACTGCAGAACATACATCTCTATCTCGTGAAGAAGAGAGGACCATACAGAGCCACGATCATTCAGGACCCTAGCCATCCCCCAAGCCCAACTCACAAGTGGGAGGGAGAGGAATGGAATGTGGCAGGAATAAGCACTTAGGGACTCTGAACACCTGGCCCTGGAGATCTCCTCCGGGATCATGAATCCACATTGCATCTGGCATTGGTGACTACTGGTGCTGGACAGCAGGGAGAATTGGAGCACTCCCAGAGTGCTCCTGAGACTCCTGCCACTTGTGGAGGACAGGCATGCTCCAGTAGTCCTGCTGAGACCCAAAACAGAGGCACCAGTTTGAAAGATTTACCAGTAGTGGGAAGGGTGCCAGAGGGGTGAGGGTTGGACAGAGCACCCTCTACAGAAGAAAGGGCAAGTGGGTGACACTCCCGAGCCCTACCTCAGCCCAAACAGGTTGAACACTCATGAGAGCCCCAAATGCTCCAAACCCCTCACTGGTGGCTCATCCCTGAGGTGCTTTCCTGTACACAACCTACCTACTCAGCCCAGCAGTGTCAGACTTTACTACCAGGCAGACAGAGGGAGACTTTGCTGCCTGGCTGACAAAAGAAGGCTTTCCCAGATTTCTCAGCCCTATCTCAGCCCAACTGGAGCTAGCTCTGAGCATTGCTTCCCGCCCCACAGATGGCTCAATCCAATACACTGTATCCACACACACTACCACTGCCATGCAACCACAAGCCCTCACATCCTGCAACCACACACATATGTGCCCCACAACAGCACATCAAGTAGCTTCAATCCTGCATACCCCAGCACCACATGCAGCACCACATGACCACTCTGCCTACCCTGTTAGCCCAGTAGCACCACCATTTCTGAAGGGCAGGCAGGAGGTGGACTCACCCACAACAATCCTAACAGAAGCGCTGTTGCGTGGCTCACAAAGTGCTGGCTGAGGCAAACTTCCATCCATGGTGGACTGAGATCCACCACTGCTGACAGAAAGGATGCCCTGCCCATAGGCCGCCAACTCAAATGTGGCTCCACCACAAAGGAAAACCAGGCACTGGAGGGTAAAGAATCTTCAGCTTCTGGGCACCAGAGGATGCCTTCTTCATAAAGCCATTACCCTCTAGACCATGAAGAATAGAGAACCTACCTAACACAAAATAAGAAACAAAGAAACCCTAAGAAAATGAGTAGGCAAAGGAATATGTTCTAAACAAATCTATAGGATGACACAAGAAGCAGGGATAAATGAAACATCAATAACTAATCTTCCTGATAAGGATTTCAAAGGAACAGTCATAAATATGCTCACTGATCTGCAGAAAAGTATTGATGACTCAGGGAGGACTTCAACAAAGAGATAGAAGAATTGAAAAAGAACCTCTCAGACCTGAAGAATACAATAACTGAAATGAAATATACAATGAAGGCAATGAATAATAGATTGCTGCAAGTAGAGGAGACAATGAGATGGAGATTAGGGAATAGTAATATAATGATGCTGAGGAACAGAAAGAAAAAAGAATCTCTAGAAATGAGAGTATACAAAGAGAGCTGTGTGAGAACTCCAAACCAAACAGTATTTGTATAATAGGGGTACAAGTAGGAGAAGAGAGAGAAAATGGATAGAAAGTCCAGCAGTTACTTCCACAATATGGGAAAGTACATAGACACCAAGGTTCTAGAAGAACAGAGAGCCCATAACAAAAGGAACCCCAGGAAGACAAGACCAAGGCATATAATATTGAAAATGACAAAAATTAATGAGAAGAAGAGAGTATTGAAAACAGCCAGAAAGAGAAAAAAGATCACTTGTAAGAAAAACCCCATCAGGGTTCAGCAGATTTCTCAACAGAAACACTACAGGCCAAAATGGAGTGGCATAAAACATTTCCTGTATTGAAATAGAAGGACCTTCAGCCAAGACTCCTCTACCCAAAAAGACTGTCATTCAAATTTACAGAAAGGTTAAACATTTCCCAGATAAGCAATGCCTGAAGGAATTTACAACCACTAAACAGCATTACAAGATATGTTAAAGGGGCTTCTGTAGATGGAATGTTCCTAAGCCTAAATAGTTTTCACTAGTGAAAATAAACCCACGGTAAATGTAGCAAACCAATTATTGACCAAGTGAGTACAAAATTAAAACAAAATAAAAGTAGTAAAACCAATGACACACAAAATCAGTGAAGGAATACACACAAAAAAATGCAGATTATGACATCTAATGCATAAAGTGTAGAGGATGAAGAAGAAGAAAAAAGAAGTACTTTTAGATTGTGTTTGAAATAGAGCAATCACCAACTTAATGTAGACTGTTATAGAGTCAGAAAGCTATCCTGGAACCTTATGGTAACCAAAAACCTACAGGCTATGATATATACACAAAAATTTAAGAGAGAAATCCAATCAGAACACTAAAGAAAGCCACCAAATAGCAAGAGAAGAGTATAAGGGAGGATGAAAGGAACAGAGAGGAACTACAGAAACACCCAGAAAACAATGAAGAAAATGGCAGTAAGTACATACTTATGAATAACTATCTTAAATGTAAATGGATTGAATGCACTAATCAAAAGACTTAGGGTGGCAGAATGGATAAGGAAACAAGACCCATCTTGATGCTGCCTACAAGAGATGCATTTCAGACCCAAAGACATACACAGACTGAATATGAAGGGATGGAAAAGATATTTCATGCAACTAATAGGGAGAAAAAAGCAGGAGTTGCAGTACTTGTATCAGACAAAATAGACTTCAAAACAAAGAAGGGCACAAGAAACAAAGAAAGACCTTAAATAATGGTAAAGAGGTCAATCCAACAAGAGGATATAACCATGATAAATATCTATGCACCCAACATAGGAGCACCTACATATGCGAAACAAATACTAACAGAATTGAAGGGGGAAATAGAATGAAATGCATTAATAGAAGACTTCAATACTCCAAAGGACAGATCAACCAGACAAAAAATAAGTAAGGAGGCAGAGGAACTGAAAAACACATTAGAACAGATGGACCTAACAGGTAGCTACAGAAAACTCCACCCAAAAGCAGCAGGATACACATTTTTCTCAAGTGTACATGGAATGTTCTCCAGAATAGATTATATACTAGGCCACAAAAATAACCTAAATAAATCCAAAAATATTTAAATTGTATCAAGCAATTTCTCAGACCACAATGGTATGAAACTAGAAATAACTTAGACACAGAAAACAAAAAGTCCACAATATGCTTCTGAATAGTCAGTGGATCAATAAACAAATGAAAAGAGAAATCAAGCAATATGTGGAGACAAATGAAAACTAAAATACAACAGTCCAAAATTTGTGGGAATCTGCAAAAGCGTTTCTAAGAGGGAAGTACACAACAATAGAGGCCTACCTCAAGAAACACGAACAACCCCAAATAAAGAGTCTAAACTCACAATTAAAGAAACTAGAAGAGGAAGAACCAATGAAACACAAAGTTAATAGAAGAAGGCACATAATAAAGATCAGAGCAGAAATAAATAAAATAGAGAAGAATAAAACAGAAAAAAATCAAAGAAACCAAGAGCTGGTTTTTTGAGGAGATGAACAAAATAGACAAACCCCTAGCCAGACTTATCAAGAGAAAAACAGAGAGTACACAAATAAAGAAAATCAGAAATGAGAAAGGAATAGTGACAATGGATACCACAGAAATACAAAGAATTATTAGAGTATTCTATGAAAAATTATATGCCAATAAATTGGACAACCTAGAGCAAATGGACAAATTCCTAGAAAATTACAACCTTCCAAGAGTGAAACAGGAGGAAACAGAAATCTGAACAAACCAATTACCAGTACTAACTTGAATTAGTAATAAAAAAAATCCCAACAAACAAAATTCCAGGACCAGATGGCTTCACAGCTGAATTCTACCAAACATATAAAAAAAGAGCTAATGCCCATCCTTCTTAAAATATTCCAAAAAGTAGAAGAGGAGGGAATACTTCCAAAGTCATTCTATGAGGCCAGCATCACTCTAATACCAAAACAGGACAAAGACACTATAAAAAAGAAAATGACAGACCAGTATCCCTGAGGAACATAGATGCAAAAACTGTCAACAAAATATTAGCAAATCGAGTTAAAAAATACATAAAAAGATCATCCATCATGACCAAGCTGGATTTATTCCAGGGATGCAAGGATGGTACAATATTCAAAAATCCATCAACATCATACACCACATCGACAAAAAGAAGGACAAAAACCACATGATCATCTCAATAGATGCTGAAAAAGCATTGGACAAAATTCACATCCATACATGATAAAAACTCAACACAATGGGTATAGAGGGTACATACCTCAACACAATAATGGCCATGTACAACAAACCAACAGCTAACATGCTCAATGGCAAAAAGCTGAAAGCTTTTCCTCTAAGATCAGGAACAAGACAAGGATGTTCACTTTCACCACTTTTTTTTTTTCATTATAGTATTGTAGGTCCTGCCCACAGCAATCAGACAAGATAAAGAGATAAAAGACATCCATTGGTAAGGAAGCAGTTAAACTGTTACTATTTGCAGATGACATGATATTGTACATAGGAAACTAGGGTTTTCTCCTAGACTCCATCAAAATAAGTTAAAACAAATAACTGGATTAAGCAATGTTGCAGGATACAAAATTAAATTAATACACAGAAATCTGTTGTGTTCCTATGTACTAACAACAAACTAACAGAAATAGAAATCAGGAAAACAATTCCATTTATAATTGCATTAAATTATACATGTAACAGAATGTAACCGGATTACCATCTAACTCCAAGAATAAAATATCTAGGAATAAACCTAACCAAGAAGGTGAAAGACCTGTATTCTGACAACTATAAAACACATATGAGAGACATTAAAGAACAAATAAATGGAAATCTCTCCCATGTTCATGGTTGGGAAGAATTAATATTGTCAAAATGGCTCTCCTACCCAAAGCAATTTACAGATTCAATGCAATCCCTATCAAAATTCCACCAGCATTCTTCAATGAACTAGAGAAAATAATTCTAAAGTTTATATGGAACCACAGACCCTGCATAGCCAAAGTAATCCTGTGAGAGAAAAATAAGGCTGGGGGATTACACTCCCTGATGTCAAGCTGTACTTCAAAGCCACAGTAATCAAACAGTTTGGCACTGGTACAAGAACAGACCCAGAGATGAATGGAACAGAACAAAGAGCCCAGATATAAATCCATGTGTATATGCTCATTAATATATGATAAAGTAGCCATGAATATACAATGGGGAAAAGACAGTCTCTTCAATAATTGGTGTTGGGAAAACTGGACCCCTACATGTAACAGAATGTAACCAGATTACCATCTAACTCCATATAGAAAAGTAAACTCAAAATGGATCAAAGACCTAAATGTAAGACATGAAACCATAAAAGTCTTAGAAGAAAACATAGGCAAAAATCTATTGAATATAAGCATGACCAATTTTTCCTGGACACATATCCTCAGGAAGGGAAACAAAAAATGAACAAGTGGGACATCAAGCTGAAAAGCTTCTGTACAGCAAAGGACACCATCATCAGAACAAAAAGGCAACCTACAGTATGGGAGAATAAATTTGGAAATGATTTATCCAATAAGTGATTAAAATCCAAAATATATAAAGAGCTCATACACCTCTACACCAAAAACAACAACAACAACAAATAACCCAATTAAAAAATGGGCAAAGGACCTGAACACACATTTTTCTGAAGAAGAAAAAAGATGGCCAACAGGCATATGAGAAGATGGTCCACATCACTAATCAACAGGGAAATGCAAATAAAAACCACAGTGAGATATCACCTCACACCATTCACAATGGCCACTATCTAAAAGACAAGAAATAACAAGTTTTGGCAAGGAAATGGACAAAAAGGAACCATCCTACACTGCTTATATGAACATAAATTGGTGTAGCCACTGTGGAAAGCAGTATGGAGGTTCCTCAAAAAACTGAAAATAGGAATATGATATGACTCAGTAACTCCACTTGTATGAATTTGCCCAAAGAAAAAATTCCCTGATTCAAAAGATATATGCACCCCTATGTTTATTACTGCATTATTTACAATATCCAGAATTGGAAGCAACCTAAGTGTCCATCAGTAGATGAATGGATAAATAAGATGTGGTACATGTACATAATGGAATATTATTCAGCCATAGAAAAAGAAATCCTTCCATCTGCAACAACATGCATTGATGATCTGGAGGGTATTATGCTAAGTGAAACAAGCCAGGCAGAGAAAAACAAATATCATACGATTTTGCTTATTTGCGGAATAGAAAAACAAAGCAAAACAAAATGCACAAACCAGCAGTAGATTCATAGACACTGAGAAGTGACTTGTGGTTATAATGAGGGAGGGGTTGAGGTGGGTGGGGAGGGTGAGGTGCACAAAAATTCTCAATCGTAATGTAAGTTGATCATGGGGATGGTAGTACAGCATGGAGAATATAGCCAATAATTCTGTAACATCTTACCATGTTGATAGATGGTAACTGTACTAGTTGGGTGAGGATTTAATAATATGGGTAACAGTTAAACCACTGTGTTGTATATTTGAAACCAAGTAAGGTTGTATATCAATGATACATCAATTAAAAAATTTTTTAATGTTCATTTCCAGTTTTTGGTTATTACAACCAAAGCTGTTGTAACATATATGTACAGGATTTTGTGCAGACATATATTTTCTTTTCTTTAGGTAAATCCCTAGGAGTGGAATTGCTGGGTGATATGATAAGTGTATGTTTAGTCTTTTAGGAAACTGAAAAATTGTTTTTCAATGTGACTGTATCATTTTACTTTACTACCAGCAATATATGACAGGTCCAGTTTCTCCTCAGGCTTGCCAGCATTTAGTATTGTTATTATTTTTTATTTTAGCTATTCTGATAGGTGTGGAGAGATAGCCCATCATAGTTGCAATTTGCATTTCTCTAATGGCTAATAACGTAAAACATATTTTCATGTCTTACTTGCCATTTGTATATTCTCTTCAGTGAAATGTCTCATCATGTTTTTTGACCATTTTCTAATTGGCTTTTTTTTTTAATGTTGAGTTTTGAGAGTTCCTTATATATTCTAGGTATAAGTCTTTTGTCAGGTATGTAGTTTGCAAATATTTTCTCCCAGTGTTTAGTTTACCTTTTAATTCTCTTAACAAGGTCTCACACACAACAAAATTTTGATGAAGTTCAATTTATCAAATTTTTTCTTTTATGGCCGTGTTTTTGGTGCCATGTCTAAAACTCTTCAACAAGTCCTAGGTCCTGGAGATTTTTCCTATGTTATAAGAGTTTTATAACTTCATGCTTTACATTTAAAATTATGATCCATTATGAGTTAATTTCTGTTTAAGGTATGAAGTCTTGGTTAAGGTTCACTTTTTGCCTATAGGTATTCAATTGCTCCAGCACCTTTTTGTTAAAAAGATTATCTTTCCTCCATTAAATTGCTTTTACACCTTTGTAGAAAAAAGTGAGTTGGTTGTATTTGTGTGTAGACAGGTTAGCTGTTTCTGGGCTTTCTATCTGTTCATTGATTGCTGTGTCTATATTTCTGCTAAAATGGTACAGTCTTTATCACTGTGGCTATACAATGTGTTAAAGTCAAGTAAAGTAATTCTTCCCATATCTTTTCCTTCTCCAAAATTGTTTTAGCTGTTGTATTAGTTCCTGTGGTTGCCATAACAAATTATCTATCACATATTTGGTAACTTTAAAAACCAGAAACATTGTCTTACAGTCTTGGAGGGCAGAAGTCTGAAATAAAGGTGTTGGGTAGGGTTGCCCTCCCTCCAAATGCCCTAGGGGAGAATCCTTCCTTCCCTCTTCCAGTTCTGATGGCTCTAGGTGTTACTTGGCTTGTGGCTGCATAACTCCAGCCTCTGCTTCCATCTTCACAGGGCCTTATTCTTTGTCTGTGTCTTCTCTTCTGTCTCTTATAAGGACAGTTATCATTGCATTTAGGGCTCACCCAGATAATCTAGAATGATCTCATTTCAAGATCCTTAACTTAATCACATTTGCAAGAATCCTTTTACTGAATAAAGTCATTCACAGGGTTGGAAATTAGGAAGTAGATATATCTTTTGGGAGACCAACATTCAATCCACCACAGTTATTCCAGTTTCTTTGCCTTTCTATACAAATAGAATAATCATGGCTATCTACAAAAAATCTCGCAGGGAGGTTTCACAGGAATTGCATTAAACTTATATATCATTTTGGAAGAACTGATATCATTACTATATTGAGTCTTCTAATCAATGAGCTTGGAGTGGCTCTATTTATAACTCCTTTGATTTTTTTATTCAGCATTTTGTCCTATACGTGCTTTGTTAAATTTACATACAAGCATTTCACCTTTTTAGGGATTGTACAAAATTTTAATTTATATAACCTTAATTTCAACTTCCAAGTATTGATTTCTAATATACAGAAATAGAATTGATTGTTTTGTATGTTGATCTTGTATCCTGTAGCCTTGTTAAAGTCACTTTACTTCCAGGGACTGTGTTCAGACTGGGTCATTTCTTTTCTATCTGAGTTCTCTGATTATTTTCTCATTTGTCTTTATTCTGCTGTTGAACTCATCCACTGAGTTTTAAATTTTACTTATTTTATATTTTAGTTATAAAATTATCATTTGGTTCTTCTTTATGTTTTCTATTGCTTTGCTGAGACATTTTATTTTTCATTTATTTCAAGAGGGTTTGTAATTTCTTTTTTATTAACAATTTTTTTATTAAGGAATTATTGATACACACTCTTATGGAGGTTTCACATGAAAATCAATGTGGTTACTATATCACCCATATTATCGAGTCCCCCACCATAACCCATTGCAGTCACTGTCCATAAGAGTGGTAAGATGCCACAGAGTCACTACTTGTCTTCTCTGTGCTACACTGTCTTCCCCATGATCCCCCCCACACCATGTGTACTATTCATGATACCCCACAATCCCCTTCTGCCTCTTTCACAACCTGCCCTCCCCCACCCCTCCACTTTAGTAACCGCTAATCCCTTCTTGGAGTTTGTGAGTCTGCTGCAGTTTTGTTCCTTCAGTATTGCTTTGTTGTTACACTCCACAAATGAGGAAAATCATTTGGTATTTGATTTTCTCTGCCTGGTTTATTTCACTGAGCATAGTACCCTCCAGCTCCATCCATGTTGTTGCAAATGGTAGGATCTGTTTCTTTCTTATAGCTGTAAAATATTCCATTGTGTATATGTACCACATCTTCTTTATCCAATCATCTACTGATGGACACTTAGGTTGCTTCCATATCTTGGCTATTGTACATAGTGCTGCGATAAACATAGGGGTGCATATGTCTTTTGAATCTGAGAATGTGTATACTTTGGGAAAATTCCTAGGAGTGGAATTCCTGGGTCAAATGGTATTTTTATTGTTAGTTTTTTGAGGAACATCCATACTGCTTTCCACAATGGTTGAACTAATTTGCATTCCCACCAGCAGTGTAGGAGGGTTCCCTTTTCTCCACATCCTCCCCAACATTTGTTGTTTGTGTTTTGGATGTTGGCCATCCTAACTGGTGTGAGGTGATATCTTATTGTGGTTTTAATTTCCATTTCTCTGATGAATAGCGATGTGGAGCATCTTTTCATGTGCCTGTTGGCATCTGAATTTCTTCTTTGGAGAAGTGTCTGTTCATATCCTCCGTGCATTTTTTAATCAGATTATTTGTTTTTTGGGTGTGGAGCCCTGTGAGTTCTTTATATATTTTGCATGTTAGCCCCTTATCGGATATGTCATATACAAACATATTCTCCCGTACTGCAGGATGCCTTTTTGTTCTGCTGATGGTGTCATTTCTGTACAGAATATTTTTAGCTTGATGTAGTCCCATTAGTTCATTTTTGCTTTTGTTTCCCTTGCCTGAGGAGATGAGTTCAGGAGAAAGATGCTCATGTTTATATTCAGGAGATTTTTGCCCATGTTGTCTTCTAAGAGTTTTATGGTTTCACGACTTACATTCAGGTCTTTGATCCATTTCGAGTTTACTTTTGTCTATGAGGTTAGACAGTAATCCAGTTTCATTCTCTTGCATGTAGCTGTTCAGTTTTGCCAATACCAGCTGTTGAAGAGGCTGTCATTTCCCCATTGTATGTCCATGGCTCTTTTATTGTATGTTAATTGACCATATATGCTTGGGTTTATATCTGGACTAGCTAGGCTGTTCCATTGGTCTATGGGTTGGTTCTTGTGCCAGTACCAAATTGTCTTGATTACTGTGGCTGAATAGTAGAGCTTGAAGTCAGGGAGCATAATTCCCCCAGCTTTATTCTTCCTTCTCAGGATTGTTTTGACTATTCGGGGTCTTTTGTGGTTCCATATGAATTTTAGAACTCTTTGCTCTAGTTCATTGAAGAATGCTGTTGGTATTTTGATAGGGATTGCATTGAATCTGTAGATTGCTTTAGGCAGGATGGCCATTTTGGCAATATTAATTCTTCCTTTCCATGAGCATGGGATGTATTTCCATTTATTGGTATCTTCCTTAAATTCTCTTATGAGTGTCTTGTAGTTTTCAGGGTATAGGTCTTTCACTTCCTTGGTTAGTTTTACTCCTAGGTATTTTATTCTTTTTGATGCAACTGTGAATGGAATTGTTTTCCTGATTTCTCTTTTTACTAGTTCATCATTAGTGTATAGGAATGCAACAGATTTCTGTGTATTGATTTTGTATTCTGAAATTTTGCTGAATTCAGATATCAGATCTAGTAGTTTGGGAGTGGATTCTTTAGGGATTTTTATGTACAATATCATTTTGTCTGCAAACAGTGACAGTTTAACTTCTTCTTTACCAATCTGGATGCCTTTTATTTCTTTGTGTTGTCTGATTGCTGTGGCTAGGATCTCCAGAACTATGTTGAATAAAAGTGGTGAGAGTGGGCATCCTTGTCTTCTCCCCTATCTTAAAGGAAAAGCTTTTAGCTTCTCTCTGTTAAGTATAATGTTGGCCGTGGATTTGTCATATATGGCCTTTATTTTGTTGAGGTATTTGCCCTCTATACACGTTTTGTTGAGAGTTTTTATCATGAAAGAATTTTGAATTTTGTCCAGTGCTTTTTTGGCATCTATAGAGATGATCATATGGTTTTTGTCCTTCCTTATGTTGAAGTTGTGGATGATGTTGACGGATTTTCTATTATTGTACCATCCTTGCATCCCTGGAATAAATCCTACTTGATCATGATGGATGGTCTTTTGACAATATTTATGAATTCAGCTTGCAAATATTTTGTTGAAGAGTATTTTTGCATCTATATTCATCAGGGATATTGGTCTGTAATTTTCTTTTTTTGTGGTGTCTTTGCCTGGTTTTGGTATTAGAGTGATGCTGGCCTCATGGAATGAGTTTGCAAGTATTCCTTCCTCCTCTACTTTTTGGAAAACTCTAATGAGGATGGGTATTAGTTCTTCACTAAATGTTTGATAGAATTCAGCAGTGAAGCCATCTGGTGCCGGAATTTAGTTCTTAGGTAGTTTTTTGATTACCAATTCAATTTCATTGCTGGTAATTGGTCTATTCAGATTTTCTGTTTCTTCCTGGGTCAGCCTTGGAAGGTTGTATTTTTCTAGAAAGTTGTCCATTCCTTCTAGGTTATCTAGTTTGTTAACATATATTTTTTCATAGTATTCTCAAATAATTCTTTGTATTTTTGTGGTGTCCATAGTGATGTTTCCTTTCTCATTTCTGATTTTTTTTATGTGTAATGACTCTCTTTTTTTCTTCAAAAGTCTGGCTAGGGGTCTATCTATTTTGTTTATTTTCTCAAAGAACCAGCTCGTGCTTTCATTGACTCTTTCTATTGTTATTCTTCTCTATTTTATTTATTTCTGCTCTAATCTTTATTATGTCCATCCTTCTATTGACTTTGGGCCTCATTTGTTCTTCTTTTTCTAGTTTCCTTAATTGTGAATTTAGACTGTTCACATGGGATTGTTCTTTCTGAGGTAGGCCTGTATTGCAATATACTTCCCTCTTAGCACCGCCCTCACTGCGTCCCACAGATTTTGCAGTGTTGCATTATTGTTGTCATTTGTCTCCATATATTGCTTGATCTCTGTTTTTATTTGGCCATTGATCCATTGGTTATTTAGGAGCATGTTGTTAAGCCTCCCTGTGTTTGTAGGCTTTTTGGGGTTTTTTTGTGTAATTTATTTCCACACTGCTTTTCACAGTGGTTGCACCAATTTATATTCCCACCAGCGGTGTAGGAGCCTTCCCATCTGCACATCCTCGCCAGCATTTTCTTTTTCTTTTGGATAGTGGTCATCTTAACTGGTGTGAGGTAATATCTCATTATGGTTTTCATTTGCATTTCCCTGATGATTAGTGATGTGGAGCATCTTTTCATGTGCCAACTGAATTTATTCTTTGGAGAAGTGTCTATTCATATCCTCTTCCCATTTCTTAATTGGATTATTTGCTTTTTGTTTGTTGAGGTGTGTGAGTTCTTTATATATTTTGATATCAACCCCTTATTGGATATGTCATTTATGAATATATTCTCCCATACTGTAGGATGCCTTTTTGTTCTGCTGATGGTGTCCTTTGCTGTACAGAAGCTTTTTAGTTTGTTGTAGTCCCTCTTGTTCATTTGTTATTTTGTTTCCCTTCCCTAGGAGATGTGTCCAGGAAAAATTGCTCATGCTTATATTCAGGAGACTTTGCCTAAGTTTTCTTCTAAAGTTTTACGGCTTCATGTCTTATATTCAGGTCTTTGAGCCTCTTAGAGTTTACTTTTGCACATGGAGATAGAGAATAATCCAGTTTCATTCTCTTGCATGTAGCTGTCCAGTTTCCCCAACAACAAGAGTTGTTGAAGAGGCTGTCTTCTACCCTTCGTATATTCATAGTTCCTTTATTGTATATTAATTGACCATATATGCATGGGTTTATATCTGGGCCCTTGTTCTTTTCCATTGATCTATGGGTCTGTTCTTGTACCTGTACCAAATTGTCTTGATTACGGTGGCTGTGTAGTAGAACTTGAGTTTGGGAAGCATAATCCCCTCAGCTTTATTCTTCCTTCTCAGAATTGCTTTGGCTCTTTGGGATCTTTTGTGGTTTCATCTGAATTTTAGAACTATTTGTTCTAGTTCATTGAAGAATGCTGTTGGTATTTTGATAGGGATTGCATTGAATCTGTAGATTGCTTTATGCAGGAAGGCCATTTTGACGATATTAATTCTTCCTTTCCATGAACACAGGATGTATTTCCATTTATTGGTATCTTTTTTAATTTCTCTCATGAGTGTCTTGTAGTTTTCAGATTATCGGTCTTTCACCTCCTTGGTTAGGTTTATTGCTACATTTTTTCTTCTTTTTAATGTAATTAAAATTAAAGATGAAGATCTTTTCCTGTTATCTCTTTCTGCTAGTTTGTTTTTAGTATACAGGAATGCAACAGATTTTTGTATATTAATTTTGTATCCTGCAACCTTGCTGAATTCAGTTATTAGTTCTAAGATTTTTTGGTGGAGTCTCTAGGGTTTTCTATGTATAATATCATTTCATTTCCAAATACTGACAGTTCAATTCTTTGTTACCAATTTCCATGCCTTTTATCTCTTTGTTTTGTCATATTGCCATGGGGAGGACCTCTAGTACCCTGTTGAATAAAAGTGATGACAGTGGGCATCCTTATCTTGTTCCTGATCTTAGAGGAAAAGCTTTCAGGTTTTTGTTATTAAGTATGTTGTTGGCTGTGAGTTTGTCATATATGGACTTTATTTTGTACCCTCTTCATCCATTTTGTTGAGAGTTTTAATCATGAATGGATGTTGAATTTATACATGGTGCTGTAGTAGCATTCAATGAGGGATTTGATTTAGTCTCCTGTGTGCATGGAAGGCTTACACTATATATATATGTATATGATATACAATAATATATCATGTGTGACATAATTACATTATAAATATATTACATATGATATGATGGAATATTATATTCCTGCCACGAGAAAGAACTTAAAGCAACTGAGAAAGTAAATAAATCCTGTAGTTCCAGTCCAGGGACTGAGGAGGACCAATGTTGAGATGATACTACACAGGCAGTCAAGGTTCACATTACATAACGTCTTATAGATATTGAAACAGTTAAGTGGGAAACTGTTAGAGAATATTAAGCAAGGGGATGGACTTGATCAGATATGTTTCTTTGAGAACATTACTATTGCTAGTTTTGGAGGACAAATTGGAGACAGGTCAGGGGAGATGTGGTAAGAAGCATTTTCAGTAGTCTAGGCAATGGAATGTTGCTGAGTTGGATTGGAATGGTGGCATCAGATATGGAAAGACTGGAGAGATATTTAAGTGAGATAATTGACAGTGTTTGGTGATAGAATATTGGAGTGTGTGTTTGGTGGGAGAATAAAGGTAAATGCATGTGTTTTTGACTTAGACAACTCAGTGGTTGCCATAAAAGTTACTAAGATGGAAGAGACTGGAAGAGAATCAAGTTTAATGGAGAGGATCATGATTTCACTTATGTTCATTTTGAGGTGTGAGCAATATCAGTTAGTAGTTCTTTTGCTGCTGATACTATGCAACAGAAAAATGGGCCTTAAATTTTCATGATACAAAAGTCTAGATGAAAGTGGTTGTTGAAGTTGGTTCATTGATTTAAAATGTCAATGCTGACATCCCTGTAATTCTCTTGGTGTTTTTCCTCAGTCACAAATGCTGTTCAATGTATCCAAATCCAAGGCAGGAGGGAGGAAGAAGGTTTTATTCCTTTGAGGCTTTGTCATTTTTTTTCAAAAAGGGAAGCTTCTCCCTAGTAGAATTCCTCTTGTATCACCTTAGGCTCCCTTGCATGCCCGTGCTTAGGCCAATCAAGAACTAAAAGAGTTCTGAAGACTATCACTCAATTAAATCATTTTCTCCATGAAATCAAAGAATCTCTGAAATATCTGCATGGGAAAGGGGGACAGGAAACTTGTTGGGTAGGTCATGGACAGTGATTTCCCCAGCACAGAAGGGGAGATGTCAATGTCTGTTTTGGTTATGTGGAGTGAGAGAACAAGATATAAGTCCAGACTGGAAATATAAGTTATGCTGTCAGTTTCCAAGGTAAAACATGGTGACATGAAGTTAAATCAAAGAATTTCTCTCCTCCAAAGCCTACTAAAATGAACCCAAAATAAAAACAGTAAAACCCAGCAAAAAATACTGCAAGCCACAACAAAAGGAAGGAAGCTAACCTCTTGCCAAAAATTTGAAAAGTGGTAGAGCCCAGATGCTTCAAGTGACTATTCACCACCACCATTCTGTGAACCCTGAAGCTACAGTTAGATGGACAATTAGACACATATATTACAGTGAGTCCTGAGAAAGGGCAAAATATTCCACATAAGGTAGGCATGAATGTGGGAGAGTTCATCCACCCCAAATCAGAGAAATAGCGGACTGAACACATCTCTCCATTTAAGTATGAGCAAGATGAAAAGAAACAGGCTGTTATGCAAACATAGTTAAGCAAAAAATTAAACAGTAACATAATATGCAAAGACAGGTGTAAAACTTAGTTTGAAGGAAAACACAACCCAAGGGACAGAAGAAAATTGCCCATCCTATAGAAGAACTTAATAACATTTTCTCATGCATCGGAAGATGTCTGAAATGATGTTCACCTAATGTTAGTGATGGCTGTTTTGGAGTGTGACGTTTAAAGGCGATGTTTTCCTCTCTTCCCTGTACTTTTCTGTACTGCCTGAATTTCTTATGTGCAATTTTTAAATCAGCACACAAGAGGTACTTAGAGCCATAGGTGTGTGTGAGATTTCTTAGGAAGATACATAAAATACAGATCATTGGAAGATATCTCTGAAGAAATTTTGTATTTAATAGTTGCACAGAGCAAAATTTTCCAGCAAGATTTACTCAGAATTGTAACCAAAGGCTAGGAAGAAAATGTAGAAATGTTATAGCAAGAAGATAAGGCCAGAATATTGTTAAAATGGGAGGGAGTGATCAGCTTTTTGTTGAATGCTGATGAGAGGTCAATGAAATGAAGACTAAAAAGTGGCCATTGAATTTAGCAACTTATTGGTCATTAGTATCTTAGCAAGAGCACTTTTAGGAGTGGTGGAAGCCCAACCAGACTTATGTGGGTTGAGAAGTGAATGAATACTGAGGAAATGAGGACAGTGTCCCATAGGGTATTCTTTTAATACACAAAAGTGTACTTTAAAACTCATGAGATGTAGTCATTAGAGACGGAAGTGTATTACAGCAACACAAGGGGATAATCACTAAGGAGAGTCTACACACATAAACAGGGTCAGAAATGAGAAAGGAAAAATCATTATGGACACCACAGAAATACAAAGAATTATTAGAGAAAACTATGAAAAATTATATGCTAACAAACTGGATGACCTAGAAGAAATGGACAACTTTCTAGAAAAATAAAACCTCCCAAGGCTGACACAGGAAGAAACAGAAAATCTGAACAGACCAATTACCAGCAATGAAATTGAATTGGTAATCAAAAAACTACCTAAGAACAAAACCCTTGGACCAGATGGTTTCACTGCTGAATTTTATCAAACATTTAGTGAAGACCTAATACCCAGCCTCCTTAAAGTTTTCCAAAAAGTAGAAGAGGGAATACTTCCAAAGTCATTCTATGAGGCCAGCATCACTCTAATACCAAGACAGGACAAAGACACTGCAAAAAAGAAAATTACAGACCAGTATCCATGAGGAACATAGATGCAAAAATTGTCAACAAAATATTAGCAAATCAACTTAAAAAATACATAAAAAAGATCATCCATCATGACCAAGCGGGATTTATTCCAGGGATGCAAGGAGGGTATAATATTTGTAAATCAATCAATGTGATATACCACATTAAGAAAAAGGAGGATTAAAACCACATGATCATCTCAATAGATGTTGAAAAAGCATTTGACAAAGTTCACCATCCATGTATGATGAAAACTTACCAGAATGGGTATTACATACCTCAACATAATAAAGACTGTATATGAAAAACCCACAGCTAGCATCATTTTCAATGGTGAAAAGTTGAAATCTTTTCATTTAAGATGTGTCACAAGACAAGGATGTCCACTCTCACCACTTTTATTCAGTATAGTACTAAACGGCCTACCCATGGCAATCAGACAAGATAGAGAGGTAAAAGTATCCAAATTGATAAGAAGTAAAAGTCAGTATGTGCAGATGACATAATAGTATACATAGAAAAGTCTAAGGACTCCACCCAAAAAAAGTTAGAGAAAATAACTGTATTTAGCAATGTTGCAAGGAAGAAAATTAATACAGAGAAATGTTTTGTTGTCCTATGTATTAACAGCAACCTAGCAGAAAGAGATATTAAGAAAACAATCCCATTTACAACTGCAACAAAAAGAATAAAATACCTAGGAATAACCTAACCAAGGAGGTGAAAGACCTATACTCTGAAAAGTATAAGACACTTATGAGAGGCATTAAAGAACAAATAAATGTAAATCTCTCCCATGCTCATGGATTAGAAAAATTTATATTGTCAAATAGCCATCCTGCCCAAAGCAATTTATATATTCAATGCAATACCTATTGAAATTCCAACAGCATTTTTCAGTAAATTAGAGCAAATAATCCTAAAATTCATATGGAATCACAAAAGATCCTGAGTAGCCAAAGCAATGCAGAGAAAAAAGAACAAAGCTGGGGACAATTTAACCTCCACTACTAAACTACAGTAATAAAAACAGCATGGGACTTGCAAGATGGCGGCATGAGAGGTGAGACGGAGAGCTCCTCCCAAAACCACAAACTGTACAAAAATATAGTTAATTAATAAAACTAACCTTAAAACAGCAACAAGAAAGAAGGCTGAAGATGGCGGTGTGGGCAGGGCGGTGGAAATCTCCTCCCCAAACCATACATATCTATGAAAAAACAGCAAATACAACTATTCCTAAAAGAGAGACCAGAATATACAGGACAGCGCACAGCCTGCATATGCACCTGAGAGGACTCAGCACCCCGCGAGGCGGGTAAGGTATGGAGCCACGTCCCGGCGGGATCCGAGCACTCCCCCACCCCAGCGCACCAGCGGGAGGAGAGGATTCAGAGCTGGGAGGGAGTGGAAGCACAGGCCCGCGAAATAACCAGCCCTGGTGATCTGTGCCGGGAGCACTGACACACATCGCGCGGTGTATCGGATATTGGAGAGGCAGAAGGTACAGGTTTTGAGGTGGGAACGCACCTGGGTCCTTGCAGCAGGCTCCCCGGGACAAAAGAAAAGTGCGCACTTTTTTGGCAGTCTTAAAGAGTCAGGGGCCCAACAGAGGAATACAATCATCCCAGCACACTCAGCCCAGCAGGCTGGGAGTCCTGAGGAATTTTGGACCCCTTGGCTGGCAACTGGGAAAAAGTAGCCGTACTGAGATTTCACAAAGAGAACAACAGCCTCCCATTCGTTCCCACCCCAGCCAGACCTACAAACGGCTCTGCAGAGCTGCGCTGCCATGGCCGCGGAATAGTGGAGCAACAGCGCCACCTACAGCATCCTTACAGAATCTACTCCCGGTGGCAAAACTGGACAGCTACATGTAAGAGAATGAAACTGGGCCATTGTCTAACCCCATATACAAAAGTAAATTCAAAATGGATCAAACACCTGAATATAAGTGATGAAACCATAAAACTCTTAGAAAAAAAACATAGGCAAAAATCTCTTGGACATAAACATGAGCAACTTCATGAACATATATCTCTCTGGGCAAGGGAAACAAAAGCAAAAATGAACAAGTGGGACTATAACAAGCTGAAAAGCTTCTGTACAGCAAAGGACACCATCAGTAGAACAAAAAGACATCCTACACTATGGGAGAATATATTCATAAATGACATATCCGATAAGGGGTGCATATCCAAAATATATAAAGAACTCACGCACCTCAACAAACAAAAAGCAAATAATCCAATTAAGAAATGGGCAGAGGACATGAAAAGACACTTCTCCAAAGAAGAAACTCACATGGCCAACAGGCACATAAAAAGATGCTCCACATCACTAATCATCAGAGAAATGCAGATGAAAACCACAATGAGATATCACCTCACACCAGTGAGGATGGCCAACATCCAAAACACAAACAACCACAAATGTTGGCAAGGATGTGGAGAAAAGGGAACCCTCCTACACTGCTGGTGGGACTGCAAATTAGTTCAACCATTGTGGAAAGCAGTATGGAGGTTCCTCAAAAAACTCAAAATAGAAATACCATTTGATCCAGGAATCCCACTCCTAGGAATTTACCCTAAGAATGCAGCAGCGCAGTTTGAAAAAGATAGATGCACCCTTATGTTTATCGCAGCACTATTTACAATAGCCAAGAAATGGAAGCAACCTAACTGTCCATCAGTAGATGAATGGATAAAGAAGATGTGGTACATATACACAATGGAATACTTTTCAGCCATAAGAAGAAAACAAATCCTACCATTTGCAACAACATGGATGGAGCTAGAAGGTATTATGCTCAGTGAAATAAGCCAAGCGGAAAAAGACAAGTATCAAATGATTGCACTCATATGAGGCGCATAAGAGCAAAGAAAAAAACTGAAAGAAAAAAACAGCAGCAGACTCACAGAATCCAAGAATGGACTAATAGTTACCAAAGGGAAAGGGACTGGGGAGGATGGGTGGGAAGGGAGGAATAAGGGGGAAAAGGGGGCATTACGATTAGCAGATGTAATGTTAGGGGGGCACGGGGAGGGCTGTACAACTCAGAGAAGACAAGTAGTGCTTCTATAGCATCTCACTACGCTGATGGACAGGGCCTGTAATGGGGTTGGGGGGCGGAACCTGATGAAGGGGGTAGTTTATTGCACATGTAATTGTAGATTAATGATAACAAAATAAACTATAAAAAAAAAGAAAGAAGGCTGAATCAGACTGCAAACAGATCTCACGAACAGTGCAGACCTCATGAAACAGGGTAATGTAGGAAAGCGTTAATCTGGTGGGACCCAAGCCCTTCCCCCACCCCAGCTCAACAGTGGGAGGAAGAGAAACAGAGCGGGGCAGGAGGTGGAAGACTGGGACTGCTGAACACCTATCCCTGGAGATCTCCTTTGTGAGTGGAATCCTATAGTGTGTGGTGCTCTGGATGTTGCGGAGCTCAGACAGGCCAAGTGCTTGAGAAATTCACATTCCAGCCCTTTGTGGATGATGGGATCCACACCCGGCTGCTCTGTGTCAGAGGAAACACAGGGAGTCTGAGAGGCTTCCCAGCACCAAGAGGGCTGCTGAAGGGGTGGGGTTTGCACAGAGCTTGCTGTGAGGGAGAAGGGAGAGCTGGACAAGGTTGCCTGGGTATGCTCTGCCCAGCTGGTTGGGAACTTTGGGGAGCTTCAGATACTCCATCTTCCTGGCTGCATACTCAGCTCCAAGGCCCCCCACTTTGACACACAGCCTGAAAAACATTCCTACTGGCCTGCAGGCACCTGCTCGCAAACCGGCAGTTACTGCACAGGCGTCAGGCCAGCCAGTGGGAGGCCCCGCCTAAAACAGCTAGAGACGCAAAGCACAGAGGTTTACATGTGTGTGCTTGTCCCACTGGCTCTGACACTGGCAACAGGCTTCACAGACGGGAATCAGGAAACAGACCTTTCCTCCCACCAGACAGCAGCTCTGCTCCCCTATGACCCCCAACCTCACTCTAGGGGCTGAGCACCTCCAGAAACTGGAGTTTCTGCGAACTAGTGGGCACCATAAAGAAATATGAAATGACAAAAGAACATGGTTCAGACCAAAATCTCACAAACTCCAGAAAGAGGGCCAAATGAAACCAAACTCACCAATCTTCCTAAAAGAGAGTTCAAAATAAAAATTATAAACATGCTTATGGAGGTAAGAAAGATATTCAAGAACTCAGGAATGAATTTAAGACAGAGATTCAATCATTAAGAAATTCCATATCTGAAATGGAACATACAATGGAGGGATTTAAAAGCAGATTAGATGTAGTAGAAGAGACAGTAAATGGAATAGAAATTAGAGAAGAGGAATACAAAGAAGCTGAGGCACAGAAAGAAAAAAGGATCTCTAAGAATGAAAGAATATTGAGAGAACTGTGTGACCAATCCAAACGCAACAATATTCACATTATATGGGTACCAGAAGAAGAAGACAGAGAAAAAGGGATAGAAAGTGTCATCGAGGAGGTAATTGCCAAAAACTTCCCCAGTCTGGGCAAGGAGATAGTCTCTCAAGCCATGGAGGTGCACAGATCTCCCAACACAAGGGACCCAAGGAAGACAACATCAAGACATAGAGTAATTAAAATGGCAAAGATCAAGGATAAAGACAGACTTTTAAAAGCAGCTAGAGAGAGAAAAAGCATCACATACAAAGGAAAGGCCATCAGGCTATCATCAGACTTCTCAGCAGAAACCTTACAGGCCAGAAGGGAGTGACATGATAAATTTAATGCAATTAAGCAGAAGGGCCTTGAACCAAGAATACTTTACCTGGCAAGGTTATCATTTAAATTTGAAGGAGGCATTAACAATTTACAGATAAGCAAAAGCTGAGAGAATTTACCTCCCACAAAGCATCTCTAAAGTGTATTTTGGAGGGACTCCTATAGATGTATTCTTAAGGCTAAAAAGATGTCACCCAAGGGAAGACAGACAGTACAGAATGTGATTCATAACATACAAAGAATGGAGGAGGAAGAAAAAGGAGGAAAAAAGAATGAACCTTTACATTGTGTTTGTAATAGTATATGAAGTAAGTTAAATTAGACTGTTAGATAGTAAGGGAATTGCCCTTGAATCTTTGGTCACCACGAATCTAAACCCTGCAATGGCAACAAGTACATACCTTTCAATAATCACCCTAAATGTAAATGGTCTGATTGCACCAATCAAAAGACATAGAGTTACAGAATGGATAAAAAAACAAGACGCATCTATATGCTGCCTACAACAGACTCACTTCAAACCCAAAGACATACACAGACTGAAAGTGAAGAGATGGAAAAATATCTTTCGTGCAACTAATAGTGAGAAAAAAGCAGGAGTTGCAGTACTTGTATCAGACAAAAAAGCAGGAGTTGCAGTACTTGTATCAGACAAAATAGTCTTTAAAACAATGACAGTCACAAGAGACAAAGAAGGACATTACATTATGATAAAAGGGTCAGTCCAACAAGAGGATATAACTATTATAAATATCTATGCACCCAACATAGGATCACCTACATATGTGAAACAAATACTAACAGAATTAAAGGGGAAAATAGAATGCAATGCATTCGTTTTACGAGACTTCAACACACCACTCACTCCAAAGGACAGATCAACCAGACAGAGAATAAGTAAAGAGACAGAGGCACTGAACAACATATTAGAACAGATGGACCTAACGGACATCTATAGAACGCTCCATCGAAAAGCAACAGGATACACATTCTTCTCAAGTGCACATGGAACATTTTCAAGAATTGATCATATATTAGGCCACAAAAAGAACCTCAGTAAATTCAAAAAGATTGAAATTGTACCAAATAGCTTCTCAGGTCACAAACATATGAAACAAGAAATAAATTACACAAAGAAAATGAAAAAGCCCACAAAGACATGGAGGCTTAATAATATGCTCCTAAATAATCAATGGATCAATAACCAAATAGAAACAGAGATCAAGCAATATATGGAGACAAATGACAACAATAATTCAACACCAAAAAATCTGTGGGATGCAGCAAAAGCAGTGCTAAGAGGGAAATATATTGCAATACAGGTCTACCTCAGGAAAGAAAAACAATCCCAAATGAACAGTCTAAACTCACAATTAACGAAACTATAAAAGGAAGAACAAATGAGGCCCAAAGACAGTAGAATGAAGGACATAATAAAGATTAAAGCAGAAATAAATAAAATTGCAAAGAATAAAAATAGAAAGAATCAATGAAAGCAGGAGCTGGTTCTTTGGGAAAATAAACAAAACAGATAAACCCCTAACTGGACTTATCAAGATAAAAAGAGAGTCTACACACATAAACAGAATCAGAAATGAGAAAGGAAAAATCACTATGGACACCACAGAAATACAAAGAATTATGAGAGAATATTATGAAAAATTATATGGTAACAAACTGGATAACATAGAAGAAATGGACAACTTTCTAGAAAAATACAACCTATCAAGGGTGACCCAGGAAGAAACATAAAATCTGAAGAGACCAATTTCCAGCAAAGAAATTGATTTGGTAATCAAAAAACGACCTAAGAACAAAACCCCTGGACCAGATGGTTTCACTGCTGAATTATATCAAACATTTTGTGAAGACCTAATACCCATCCTCATTAGTTTTCCAAAAACTGGAAGAAGAAGGAATACTCCCAAACTACGAGGTCAACGCCACTCTAATAACAAAACCAGGCAAAGCACCACAAAAAAGAAAATTACAGACCAATATCCCTGATGAACATAGATGCAAAAATACTGAACAAAATATTAGCAATCTGAATTCAAAAATACATCAAAAGGATCATCCACCATGATCAAGTCGGATTTATTCCAGGGATGCAAGGATGGTACAATAATAGAAAAATCCATCAACATTATCCATAACATCAACAGAAGGAAGGACAAAAACCACACGATCATCTCCATAGATGCTGAAAAAGCATTGGACAAAATTCAACATTCTTTCATGATAAAAACTCTCAACAAAATGGGTATAGAGGGCAAGTACCTCAACATAATAAAGGCCATATATGAAAAACCCAGGCCAACATTATACTTAACAGCGAGAAGCTGAAACCTTTTCCTTTAAGATAGGGAAGAAGACAAGGATGCCCACTCTCCCCACTTTTACTCAACATAGTTCTGGAGATCCTAGCCACGGCAATCAGACAACTCAAAGAAATAAAAGGCATCCAGACTGGTAAGGAAGAACTCAAACTCTGCGTGTTTGCAGATGATAAGATCTTGTACATAAAAAACCCTAAGGAATCCACTCCAAAACTACTAGATCTAATATCGCAATTCAG
>JAVSCE010015589.1:0-45703 GCA_032199065.1 Smutsia gigantea | reverse complement strand
GCGGCCGCGCAGCAGGGGGCGCTGGCAGTCCTGAGCTCAACCCGAGGGCTGATACCGAGACCCCCGCGCTGCGCGGAGCCTGCCCCGAGCTACCGCGGCCGCCACCAGCCACCCCGCCCCACTGGGGGCGCTTCAGTGCCTTAATGGAGGAGTCTTTTCAAGCCCACAACAGTGGCGTATCCGCACTGCTCGCCAAGGCTCCGGACTTCTGGTGGCGCCTTTTTTTTTTTCCTGCAGGGAAGCGGCGGACTGCGGGCCCCGCCTCTCCCGGTCGCCCGTTTGCAGAGCCACAGGAAATGGCCCCAGCCCCGCGGGGCTCTCCTCGTTTTCCAGGACCCCAGGCCGGTCACGCTGTTCCACCCCGGTTCTGCACCCTGCGGGTCTGAGCTCCCACCTCCGCTGGTAGGGGCGAGACGGGGTGGAAAAACTGGAGGACCCCTTGGGCGGGCCAGGCTTCGGCGCATTGAACTGGGGCGGCCCCAATGTATTGACTTATTTAAAACCTGTAGTTAACGTTTGGGGAGATGGGAAATATCAAACCAAGGGAGACAATCCCTGCCGTCTCAGTTCATCTAGAACCCGCGAGGGGAGACAGGGAATCCTAATCTTGCCCTCTCAGCCAAGTTCATCAGTTCATTGAAAGTCTTTGCGGAGCCCTCCGAGAGCCACGTTCTGGAAGCGGGGCAGCCTGGGATCCCCTTCCGGGAGCCGCGTCCCTCCCGCGGGCAGGGCACGGTAGGGACCTCAGGGCTGCGGCCCTGCCGCCGCGGCTGGCGACTCCCCGCGTGAGACGCCTCCGCGCTCCCGCCGCGCCGCGTGCCCTTCTCTGTCTCAGGACAAGCGCTCCTTTCCGCCAGCAGAACCTACACCAATAGAATTCAAGCCTCCAGGAGGCCGGCGGGGAAAGGATTTTCAGGCACGATAAGGTTAATGAAAAAACCCGGACTTCCTGTCTGCTCTGCAATCCCAAAGTCCGCACCGGCCTTCGGGGCTCGGCCTGCGTCCTCTCCGCGCGCCCGACCGCTCAAGAGGCCTATGATGTGCTTCGTGGCCAATGTCGTCCCCTAAATTAGGAACTGGCTCAGATAATCTGGCGCAGCTTGTTAACTGTACAATAGGCGCAGAGTTCATGACTCATTAGTGATTAACTCCTTGACTGTGCCTTAATTGCTCACTGTAATCCCCGCTTCGTAAAACTGGATTAAATCTAGATCCTTGGCCGCGTCTCCGCCCTGGAAGATGCGGAGAGCGCCGGGCTCCCCCCACTTGAGGCGGGTCAGCTTCTTAAGAGCAGGTGCAACGGCGCCCCTCAGCCTGGACAAGGGGAGATACGTGGCTGGGACATTGCCTGGTCGTGTGACCTTAAACAGGCCCCGCGGTAACGCTAGGTCTCCAAGATCTTCCCTCCTCCCTCATCATCCCACCAAAGATGCCTGTAATGTTCCTCCTGGTTTTAGAAGGAGATTTGCTCTGCTCTGTACTTGATACAAGTGTGATTCTATTCGGTTTTGAATGAATTGCATGCAAGGCTGCCTTCCTGTGCAAAGTTGTCTGAGAAAGCCCTTCCCAGTGGTTTCTGTAACTGGCTGTGTTCTATAGTCTCCCATTTGTACCTTTAAAAAATCCGTCCGTTTTTTTTTTACCTTCTTAATTTTCCTGTGATCTTTATCCATTATAGAGACTTGCAAGGCAGGATGGATAACCAAGAATCTCCACCCTCAAGAAGCATGGCCTAAATAGAGGAAATAAGGACACATCTGTATATATGTTTCCAATGCCTAGTGATTTTCTCCACCTGGCGTCCTATAGACAACCCCAAAATAGATATATTGAAAACAAAACTTACTCTTTTTTACTCTATGGCTTCCTAAAAACCTCTAAATTCTCTTCCGTCTTTCTTCATTCATAGCCACCCAATGGATATGATGAGAATTACGTTTGACCCCTTGAGGCAAGTTATTTTCCAGCTTCCCTTCTACCTCTTTTCTCAGCTATTATCTTCCAGATGTTAGCTGCCCAGAGCAAAGGTATCTCCCAGCCTCCCTTCTAATTACATGTGATTACATAATGACCAATGTCATGGAAGAGAAAACATTTTTAGGAAGAAGTTCTTAAAAGTCACCAGCGTGCCCTGCTCTTGTCTCTTTCCTGCTGTCTGTTGGCTACAAGGCAGGTGTAATGCAGGCACTGGAGAGCGCACCTTGGACCACGTCATGAAACCATGTGTTGAGGATATTGAGTGACAGGATAGAAGGGACCAAACATAATAAGTCCTTGGCACCAAAACACCATGCTAGCTCTGGACTGCTACCCGGGCTCCCTATAAGTTTTTGGTCCCTCAGCCAAACCTAGCTCTAACTCATCCATTCCTTCCCTGCAATGCCTATATGCAGTTAATTGCTTGGCCCTATTAATTTTGCTTCAGAATGTCTCTTAAATGTACTCATTCCTGTTTTTCTCTGCCAATTCTCTAGTTCAGAGCTTTATCGTCTCTCACCCATGCTGCATGGCCTCCGGTGACATATACTGTTTTTCATACAGCACTTACCATGTATAGTCCTGTTGTATGGTTATTTCTTCATTGATTCATTTATAACCATATATTGAGCTCTCTCTTTGGTTGAACTCTGGAGCTATAAAGCCTCCATATTAGTCTCCTTGTCCCTCAATCCTTTCACTCTATACTTCACACTGTAGCCAGAATGAGGTGCCTCAAATGATTCCTCTGCTTAAAATAATTTCTATGGCCTATGGGACAAAAGCCCAGCTCCTGGTGAGTATGGCATCTAAGACGCTTCTGAATCTGACCGACCCCTTTCCAGGCTTGTCTCTGGCATTCCTCACCCTTCCTCTGCTCAGGTGACAGAGCACTCTACATTTCACTGGTCCACCAGGTGCTTTTGGGGGCTTTGCGTCTAAATGTTCTTTCTGCCTGGAAGGACTTCCCATCCTCTCCCACCCTGGCACAGACCTTCAGGACGTGCCCAGATGCCACTGCCCCGTGTACAGCTGGCCTCACCCCTGCAGTGGTCAGTGCCGTGCACTTTGTTAAATGCCCACTTGAGAGCTATTCCAGCCCTTATCTATGGCCTCCAGTGAGACTGGATGGTGCTTAAAGGCAGCTGTCTGTCTCTGCATATTCAGTGCCTGACCCAATAGAAGCACCCAGTAATTGATGAGCAATAACTAATACATTAACTAATAACTAATACAAGGTGTATGAAGGTGTATGTGATTCCCAGAGAAAGCACCACATTCTGTAAAAGCTTATGACAAAGAAACCTGCCTTAGCCTGCAAAGCTGTGGAAGACTTCCCTGAGAAAGTAACACTCCAGTTGAGCCCTGAAGGGAAAACGTATTCACCCGGCAAGAACTGAGGGTTGGGAGGAGGTCACTGCGTATGCAGAGGAGGAGGGAGCAGGGCCTGTCTGAGGTTCAGAAACAAGGCTGGTCTGGCAGAGGCCAAAGGACAACTTAGAGAACTCAGAGACTGTACGTGGCTAAAAACAATTTCAGGAAAAACTGCACCCAGCCAAGACTCATAAGAAGGGGAATTCTCCAACACAGGAAGGTAGTTAAGGTGCTAGACAGCCAAAAATTAAACGATGTCTACTATAGGCAGTGGCATGATAATTTCAAATAAACCATCCTGTCTCCAGTTTGGAGAATGGCTTGGAAGGAAGTAAGAGAGCGTTCTAGAAGATCATTAGAAAGCTATTGAAGTAACTGGGAGAAACTATCATGGAAGCCTTGGCCTTGTGTGGTTACAAGGAGGCCAGGTTGGAGCTTGAATGGGGGAGACTGAGTTGAGTCTCAATCAAGCGAGTTTGAGTGGAGATACTGAGTAGAAAATTCTAAGGACTGGTTTGCAGCTCAGAGGAAAGATCTGGCTGATCTCTGACATCAGTGTACAGATGATAGTCAAAGCCATGGGCATAGACAAATTTGCCTAGAGAGAAGGAGTCTGAACCTTGAGAAACTCCAGCATTTAGTGAGTGATGCTAAAGGAATCAGTGACAGAAGGGAAACCAGGAAGGAGCAGTGGCATGGAAGCTGAGGATAGGGTTTCAAAAGGGCAAGAATGAACAATAAAAATGCTATTATTTTCAAAATTTAAAAATTAGCCAGTGATGAAACAATAAGATATAATCCTTGTTATAGAATTATGAAAAAGTTGCACAGAGTTTGCCTATTTTTGTGCTTGTAATGACTCTATTCCTGTCCCTCCCCCTGAGCTTTTCCCTCTCTGTCTTCTGCATCTGGGGAGCCACTCGTTCCACATCTAGGAAGAAAGCAAAATAACACAATAATCCTAGAAGTGGTAACTGATTATCTGAAATCCATTCAGTATAAACTTTTTTTAACTTTTTATTATTTTATTTTATATTTTTTAATTAAGGTGTCATTGATATACAATCTTATGAAGGTTTCACATGAGCAACATTGTGGTTTCAGCATTCACCCATATTATCAAGTCCCCCTCCATCCCATTGCAGTCACTGTCCATCAGCATAGTAAGATGCTATAGAGTCACTACTTGTCTTCTTCATGCTATACTGCCTTCCCGTGACCTACCTATATTCTGAGTGTTAATTATAATGCCCCTTAATCCCATTCTCCCTCCCTGCCCACCCACCCTCCCCAACCCCTTTCTTTTGGTAACCACTAGCCCCTTCTTGGAGTCTGTGAGTCTGCTGCTGTTTTGTTCCTTCAGTTTTGCTTTGTTGTTATTCTCCACAAATGAGTGAAGTCATTTGGTACTGTCTTTCTCCGCCTGGCTTATTTCACTAAGAATAATACCCTCTAGATCCATCCATGTTGTTGCAAATGGTAGGATTTGCTTTCTTCTAATGGCTGAATAATATTCCATTGTGTATATGTACCACCTCTTCTTTATCCATTCATCTACTGATGGACACGTAGGTTGCTTCCATATCTTGGCTATTGCAAATAATGCTGCACTAAACATAGGGTGCATATGTCTTTTTGAATCAGGGATCTTGTTTTCTTTGGGTAAATTCCTAGGAGTGGAATTCCTGGGTCAAATGGTATTTCTACTTTTAGTTTTTTGAGGAATCTCCATATTGTTTTCCACAATGGTTGAACTAATTTACATTCCCACCAACAATGTAGGAGGGTTCCCCTTTCTTGCCATCCTCACCAGCATTTGTTGTTTCTTGTCTTTTGGATGTTGGCCATCCTAATTGGTGTGAGATGATATCTCATTGTGGTTTTAATTTGCATTTCCCTGATGATTTAGTGATGTGGAGCATCTTTTCATGTGCCTGTTGGCCATCTGAATTTCTTTTTTGGAGAAGTGTCTGTTCAGATCCTCCACCCATTTTTTAATCGGGTTATTTGTGTTTTGGGTGTTGAGACACGTAAGCTTTTATGTATTTTGGAAGTTAATCCCTTATTGGATAAGTCATTTATGAAAGTATTCGCCCATACTATAGTATGCCTTTTTGTTCTGCTGATGGTGCCCTTTGCTGTGCAGAAGACTTAGTTTGATGTAGTCCCATTTGTTCATTTTTGCTTTTGTTTCCCTTGCCCAAGGAGATGTGTATATTCAATATAAACTTTTTAGCCCTTCATACAATATGACTCCAACTTCCCTTTCTCTGGCACTCAAACTCTTCTGCATATACCCTCTGCTCTTTCCAGACCCAAGTCCCCACCAAATTTGCCCTAAGCTTTCCTACCTCTATGCCTTTAACCAAGCTCTTCTTCCTACCTGGAATAACTTCCTCCACAGAAAATACTTTAAGATGAATGAAAAGAAAATGAAGCTGCAGCATGCCAAAACTTATGGAATGCAGCTAAAGCAGTGCTTAGAAGAAAGTTATAACTGTAGTTGCCTATATTATAAAAGAAGAAAGATTGCAAATCAATAACCTAACTTTCCACCTTGAGGCACTGGAAAAAGATCAAAATAAACCTGAAGTGAGCAGAAAGGAGTAAATAGTAAAGGTTAAAGTGGAAATGAATGGTTTCGAGAACAGAAAAACAACAGAGAAAAATCAGTCATCATCAGAGAATTAATAATTCATCAGGGAAATAAAAAACAAAACCACAGTGAGATATCACTTCACCCTTCATCATGTCTAGCATTAGGATAGCTAGAATCAAAAAGTCAGTAGTAAAAAGTGTTGGTAAGGATGTGGAGAACTCAGAACCCTCATACACTGCTGATGGGAATGTAAAATAGGGCAGCCACTTTGGAAAACAATCTAGAAGTTCTTCAAATGATTAAATAGAGTTACTATATGACCCATCAATTTTGGCCAAGAAAAATGAAAACATATATCCAAACAGAAACTTGTAGAAGAATGTTTATAACAGCATGCTTCATAATAGCCAAAACATGGAAACAACCCAAATGTCCATCAACAGATGAGTTGATGTGATTTATACTAATGACAGAATAAGAAGGAATGAAATCCTAAAACATGCTACAACATGGGTGGACCCTGAAAACATATATTAAGTGAAAGAAGCTAGTCATAAAAGACCACATACCATATAAATGGAAATTCACATGAAAGTCCAGAATAGGGAAATCTATCAAGACAAAAAAAAATTCATGGTAGTGCTGGAGGACGGGAGGATAGGGACACAGAGGGTGATAGATAAAGGATATGGAATTTCTTTTTGAGGTGATGAAAATGTTCTGAAATTGGCTGTGATGATGGATGGTTGCCCATATCTTTGAATATACCCAAAGCATTGGATGGTGCACTTCAAATGAGTGAACTGTATGGTATGTGAATTATGTCTCAATAAAGCTTTAAAAGAAACAGTCTTCCTGCCAAGCTCTTGCTGCTTCCATCTATTTCAACTACTCACACTGAAATGATTTTCCTAAATACTATGTTCATCTCATTGCTCCCTTGCCAGATAACCTTTTCAGAGCCAATAAAGATGCATCAATTCAGCTAACATAGATGGAATACCTACTATCCTAGGCACAGTGATAAATAATTCCACACATTTTTTATGTGATTGCCAGTCTCAACTCATCTTTCTGCTTCCAGGGCTCACGTGCATGACTCGGTCACCCATTTTCTTCCCCCACTGACCCTCTCCAGCACCTTGCTATTCTCAATTCCTCCTCTATACTATTGCTCAAGATGAACAATGTCTTTTTATCCAAAAGGAAAGATTAGTCTAAAATACCAGCAGCTGTCCTAGGGATGAGTACTTGCTTAAATTTGCTCTGTGATGCCAAAGCATAGCAGGAGACCCTTTTCTACCAGTGACAGTTCACTGCGGTGGGGATGGGGTGGGAGGCCCTGTGAGGAGCAGCTATGTGCAGAGGGAGGCCTCAGCGCATGGGAAGCTGGGCTTACATGCCTTTTGCATGGAGCCGGCCCTGCTGTAACGGTGGACTTGTTCCAGATTTTTCACCTGGTTGCCTACTAAACATCCTCTGTCTAAGTCACCATCTCTCTTATAACATCTTTCTCTCTCTAGTTCACAGCTCATGTCCTCCAGGGATATCTCTTTGATTTCCCTGCCTGCTACCTTCTTACATTCCTGGGATCAGTCTGTCTTGTATTTGTGAATCCCCTTCTTTGCCCACCCCTCCACCCCTACTCTTTTTTAGAGCAAACAAGCCCTCACTTATACACTGACTGCCTGACAGTTGACAGTCAGTTGCTTAAAGCCCAAGGTTTAGCCTGTAAGCTTTGTTCTCAAACTCAAACACCAGCTCCTTCTGTCTTTTCTATATTTAATCTTGTTTCATTAGGGGTGAGGAACACTGCTTTCAGATCATCATCATAGAGAGAAGCCTGGATTCCTTGTCGGGAGGTCACAGGAGCCCCAGTTCTGCCAGCGGCTTGATATGTGGCTTCAGGCAAGGTAGTCTTAACTCTGGCTTAAAGTCCGCAGCTATGAAATAAGGGGACTGGACCAGAGGACCTCTAATATCCTCCCAGCTGCAAATTCCTAGCCAGTAAATAAGTTACATCAGTAATTTGGGTGATGTTGCCATCTTGTGGCTATCTTGAGAACTTCACTTGCCGATTGTGCACCAGTTTTCTAACAGAATGCTTACTTCTCCTAATCACCACCAACTTTTCCTCATTCAAGAAATAGCCTTCCTTTCTGAGTCTTCCCAAGTCCATGGGCTTTATGACTCCGCTTGGATGGAAAGCCCCTCCTTTTCCACTCAGATTCCCACCTAGACCAGGTCAACCATGGGGATTCTTACACATTTAAAACCACCCACCCCTAAGAGAAACCAGGAGGACAAAAAAGCTCATGCTTACATGTTCTCATGCCCCTCCATAATTCAAGGTAGGGAGGCAGTTCTAAATTAATTTATTCAAAGCATAAATGCCTTAACCTCTTAGAGCTTTCATGAGGAAATAGTTGCAATTTTTTAAATAAAATGAGTTCTGAAGCAAGGCAATTCTTTTTTTTTAAAATAGAATATGTATGACATAAGACATTGTGTAAATGTAAGGTGTGCAAAACGTTTATTTGATACTTAATTGAAACATTAATTATATATGGTAATATGATTGCTGTTGTAGCAATACTTAGCACCTCTATCACATTACATAAACAATCCTGTCTTTTTGGTGATTGGAATAATTAAGTTTTAGTCTCTTAGCAAGTTGGATGATTGTAGTACAATATTGTTATCTATATTGAAGTAGGGCAATTCTTAATTTAAATTTAATTAATTAAAAATTATACTAAGGATAGAATTTTAGATGCCTGTGCAATAAAACTACCTGTTACATAGTGCCCTTCCTGGTATCCTTCAAATCACAGCGAGCAGGCAGTAGGTTTTGTTCTACCATTAAACATGACATACTATAACATTCCAGTCAGGTTTGTCTCTAATACCTGGTGTTTAATACCAAGTATTAATGACTTAAATATCCTGATATATCACCCACCTAGAAAAATATACTTAAGAGCCAATTTGTTGGGGTACAATGACCAACCAAAAAAAATTAACAGTAGAATTTAGGCATGTAAGAAATCTGGTGGGGAGACACTTTGAAGCTCCGTGACCTTTTTGGCCACCCGCCAAAGACTGAGATGTTGCAATGCTTAAGGCTCCCAGGGGGCAGGGAAGGCTATCAAAGGTTGCTCTATTCATTCACTTGCTTCCTAGAAGAACAGATGTTCACTGTCTCAGGAAGGGAGGTTATCTCTTTGATTCTGGGGTATTTGTAGGAGATACCTGTGGTATAGTAAACTAGAACATGCCTTGGAGTTAAAAGAGTGGGCTTTAATCTTATATTTTTCCTATTTATAAGCAGGTGCCCTTGAGCTAGTTTTTAACATACTTCAAGTTACTAAGCTGTATAATTTGCATAATATCATCTATGTTAAAAGTTGTTCTGAAATAGTAAACAAGATCATCTACTTGGAATTGCCAGGTATGACATCATGTTAAAATGGTATCTGCTCCCTCAAGGTATAGGAAAAGTCAAAGGCTCGTCATTCTATCCTCTTTTGTAAAGAGTCCCTGAGCAGTTCCAGGATGAGCATGGTGTGGTGAGACTGCATCTTCTTCCCACCTCTCACTTCTCTTCCTAGCCAGAGTGCCAAAGAAACAAACCCTCAAAGGCCGATGCCAGGGAAACTGGAAGCTAGTGATGACTTGAAGAGGAACAGAAAATGTATAATAGCTGAGATTGTCATGGATGCTGGGTGGGTCAACTGAGTATCATTAAGATACTCAAGAAAAGATCTTGAGTCCAGATGGACTTTCCTCCAAGGATAGAGGCTACAGACAAATAGTTTTGAACAAGCTAGAATTCAAGGAATATTTTTTCTTCTTAAGAGTTATCTTTTAAAAATAACTATTAGAGGATGGATTTCAACTACCAAGAAACTAAGGGAACTGCAGCGAAAGGATTGTGGATGAGCATTGAATACATGCAGTCTAGAGAATCAGGGTGAGCAAATCTGGGACTTGGTGTGGCAGAACAGAAGGCGAATGTTATCTGCACTAACAGTATAGAAATGAGTCAACTAACAAAAAATGAGAGAAAGAATGAAAGGAAAAGACCAAAACTAGAGTAAACTTGCTGATTGCCTTATAGGTAATAGCTGGAAGTCAAATAATATCAGTTTTAAGTGATATAAAAGCTATATTTTTAAAAAGGTAACTTTATGGACTAATTTTGGATGGCAAGGTAAAAGGAAGGAGGAAGAGGAAACAATATTACCATTGCTCAGGGAGGGAATGTTCATATATTGCCTTTAGAATTAGATGTCTAAAGATATTGTATAGAGGTATAATTTTCAAAGGCAACCAGTAAAACAAAATCACAAACCTTCCTAAATATCTGAAAGCTATATACACCTGAAGAAAAAACAAAACAGATCACACAGTGAGAGACTTGAAGAAGCAAACCTATAAAAACAAAACAAAAGGGGGATTTGTAATGCTAAAATTCACAAAAAGAACATAAAAGTTATGAATATCAATGCATCATGTAACATAGTAATAACAGTCATAAAATAGAGATTACAGTAGATTCAAGGATAGATAGAAACATATAAAAAGAATAGCACAAAAACTCCAAAACAGTTACCACCCACCATCAGCAATCTTGCTCAGAGTGATGGTTACACAGGCATATGAATATGGGACCATTCACTTATTGTTAGACATTTAAGATTTGTGCATTTTTAATGTATAAAATAAAGTTTTTAAAGGTTTAAAATTAACATTTTTTTAAGTTAAAAGAAGAGTTGGCTACACTAGAAATTTAAAAGAAATAGAACCTCTGAAGTCATTTACTCTTGACCCCCTGACACCATTACAAAAGTATTTTGTAAACTGTAAGGTGCTCTCCAGGTTGTATTTAATTATTTGTATAGCAGGGTCGAAATTACAGATTTTGAATATCGATGTACCTGAACATTTAAACAATACAAGTCTTTCTTTTCTAAAAGGGAACTAAATTTCCTCATGAGCAAAAGCAAATTTATCACGAGGCTAATGAAGCTTACCCCTTAGGGCTTCTCACTTGCACAGTTCTGCCCAGGGCCCTGGCAGAGGACCTGCATTAGTTTGCTAGGGATGTTATGACAGAGCACTTCAAAGCGGGAGCTTAAACAACAGAAATTTATTCTCTCCCCATGCTGGAGGCTGGAAGTCTGAGTCCTAGGTGCAGAGGAGCCAGGCTCCCTCTGAAGACTCCAGGGAAAGACGGACTCCAGGCCTCTCTTCTGGCTTCTGGTACTTCTTTGGCTCGTAAGCACATAACTCCAGTCTTCACATGGTGTTCCCTGACTGTGTGTGTGTGTCCAAATGTCCCCTTTGCATAAGGACATAATCATATTTGATTAGGGTTATTGTCATATTGGATTGGATTATGACTCCATCTTAAGTTCACTAGTTAATAATTAATACTATTTCCAAATATGGTCACATTCTGAGGTATGAGGGGTCAGGGCTTCAATATATGACACCTGGGAAGACACAGTTCAACCCATAACAGGCCTTGACAGAGTTCTCTGACAGAGTTTACGTATTTTCGGTGAAATTTGCCGGAGAAATTTGTTTGTACCACAGTTGGGTTAAGACGGTTGCATCTTGCCAGACAGACACCCTCCATTGAAATTTTGCTTGCGTCAGGGACTGTTGGAGTGGCCACTGGTATTTCTGGGATCTGGGACATCCTGGTTTGGTTTGCAGTGGCTTCCATGTAGAGTTAGGCTGTCGCTAGCTGTCAAGGCGAATGGATGGCACCCCAGAGGCGCCCTCACCAACTCGCTGAGAAAGGAGAGTCTTCTGGCACCCAGAGTCAGAAGTAGGTGAGTGAGTCATGGAGAAAAAACCTTTAAAATGTGCAGAGCAAGAAGCTCTTCTGTGGAAAACTCTTCCAAATGTTACAGCTTATATATATGATTTTATATGTTAAACTTAATGGAAGCTTCCCTAATCTGACACCCCTATAAACCTGGATCTATTCTGCCTTGAGCCCTCATTTCTTCTGATGATGGATAGAGGTCCTGGGTGGAAATGAAGGGAGGCGTTCACCGTGCTAGTTGACATTTTTTTAGAGTTTCAAATGGTCTCATTCAGTTTGAAAGAGTTCAGAGTAGCCATCTGGGCTGAGCAGAAATTTGGGGGTGACTGGGTGGGACTGCAAGTCATGTGAGTAGACGAGATGCTACGGACAAGGTCAAAGATGAGAAGGAAGCCAGTAGGGATTCTAGGAGAACTGCGGGACGTCACCCAGGCCAGGTGGGCGGAGCGCGCAAGGGAGACGGCGAGCCGGAGGGCTGGGAGGAAGCCAAGATGGGGCAGACCCAGGCGCCACGGTGAAAAACAGTGTAAGTCAGGTGACCTAGTGCCCTGAGCGACAGAATAAAGGGGGAGAAATAAACTTGGGGAAGAGCGCAGCGGGTGTGCGTGTTGAGGGGTTGTGTGGCGAGGGAGGCGCCCAGAAGGCCTGGCAGAGCAGCGCCCCCTGGGGGCTGAGCGCTGATGGTGCCGGAAACGAGGCACTTCGCGGGGAGTGCGGTAATCCACCAGGGCCGCTGTCAGAATCTTCCGGCCGCCTGACGTGCTGGTATGCCTGTAACACATTGCCTCTAAGTTCACAGTAATAAAATGTTTCTTGTTTGAGTGGAAAGTGGTTGCGATTGCACATTTCGCTTTTGGCCAACCCAAAATGAAAAAAGTCAGCCCACGCAGTGCAGAGGAGAGGGAAGAAGTCAAATGTGAAGCCCAGGCCCCAGCCCCTCAGCAAGTTAGGAGGGTTGGCGAGCAGACCCCCCGCGCACCACTAGGGGCGAGATTGGACAGATGTTTATTGGTGCTTTCAGAATACGACAGCGGTTCTTGCTTCACATGACTCTCTCTTTTCAACATTTCACCTCTCAGAATCATGTGGAATCTCATTGAAATCCCTCTCTCAATCTCGTTATACAGAGAACAGTGAAAAGTTCTATTTGTGATGTTAAAATCTCTAAGCAATGATCGGTTGGTTTTATGCGAACGGTGCCTTCAGCGGTCTCACAAGTAAGGGGCGACAAGATGAGGCAACGCAGAGCGGAGAGAGGTCAGACTGGGTGTGAGCCACAGAGACCACGACTGCCCAGCAGGTTTCTGTGCAGGGCCTGCGCTTTGTTTTGTTTTAAGATACAGTGACCGCTTCAGCAAGCGAATCCCTGGAAATGATTGTCTGATCCCAAACTCTCCACTAGATTCTATTCTGGCTCTGTTCACTTATTAAGAACTGCTCTCCAGTAACATTTCTGAGTGAAAAGTGTTGCCTAGCAATTTTGCCTCTTCTTAATTAGCCATCTTAACTTACTCCAGTGACTCCCTGAGAGAGTAGTGGATCTTCAAAATCAACCAGAAGATCAAATATTATGTGGTAAATACCCTTCTAAAACATTGCCCACACAACTGGAGAATGACGAGCTTGAACAGGAAATTTAACAACACTGTTGAACAAAGCATAGAGTAGTCCCCTCACACTGACATATATAAAGGTTAAACTGGGATCATAAACTCAATGCCTGGACTGGGCAGGCAGGTAATGTAAACAAACAAACAAAAAAAAAAAACAGGCAGTGGTGTACATGAGAGTGTGGTGGCAGGGGGACTGGGGCAAAGTGGAGGTGTGAGCCCCCATCCATGGGGCACTGCCAGGCACTGGTTGTCTTCAGGGAAAGTCTCAGTAGCAGATCTTTCACTTTTTTTTTTGAGATATTATTGATATACACTCTTATGAACGTTTCACCTGAAAAAACAATGTGGTTACTATATTTACCCATATTATCAAGTCCCCACCCATACCCCAATGCAGTCACTGTCCATCAGTGCAGTAAGATGCCACAGATTCACTGTTTGCCTTCTCTGTGCTATGCTGTTTTTCCCGTGACCCCCCCACACCATGTGTACTAAACATACTACTCCTCAATCCCCATCTCCCATCCTCCCCACCTGCCCTCCCACACCCCTCCCCTTTGGTAACCACTAGTTCCTTCTTGGAGTCTCCTAGTCTGCTGCTATTTTGTTCCTTCAGCTTTGCTTTGTTGTTATACTCCACTTTGGCACTTGTTTTTCTCTGCCTGGCTTATTTCACCGAGCATAATATCCTCCAGCTCCATCCATGTTGTTGCAAATGGTAGGATTTGTTTCTTTCTTATGGCTGAATAGTATTCCATTGTGTACATGTGCCACCTCTTCTTTATCCATTCATCTGCTGATGGACACTTAGGTTGCTTCCATATCTTGGCTATTGTAAATAGTGCTGCAATAAACATAGGAGTGCATATGTCTTTTTCAGTCTGAGAAGTTGTATTCTTTGGGTAAATTCCAAGGAGTGGGATTCCCTGGTCAAATGGTATTTCTATTTTTAGTTTTTTGAGGAACCTCTATATTGCTTTCCACAATGGTTGAACTAGCTTACATTCCCACCAGCAGTGTAGGAGGGTTCCCCTTTTACTGCATCCTCACCAGTATTTGTTGTTCTTAGTCTTTTCAATGCTGGCCATCCTTACTGGTGTGAGGTGATATCTCACTGTGGTTTTAATTTGCATTTCCCTGATGATTAGTGATGTGGAGCATCTTTTCATGTGTCTGTTGGCCATCTGAGTTTCTTCTTTGGAGACGTGTCTATTCATATCCTCTCCCAATTTTTAATCGGGTTATTTGCTTTTTGGGTGTTGAGGCGTGTGAGTTCTTTACGTATTTTGGAGCAGATCTTTCACTTTTGCAAAAGCTTGCAACCTGCACTTATATGTGAAATCCCTTGATTTTTACATCTCTGACTAATTCTAACTTTTAAGACACAGTTTAGATGAACAGGATGTCTACAGGCAGCATCTGACCAGCAGGCTGCCAGTTCCTGACTAAGTTAAATTGCTTTTCACATTATTCACTTTGATTTCTCTCCCTCCAAACCCCAGGAGTTACATGGGAAGAAAGGAGCTCCCTCTACAATATGGTGTGGATCCCCCCCTTTTTTCCGAGCTGAACCCCCCAGCCTGTCCATTTAGGCTGTCACTAGCTGAGGCATCTTGGGAAACTGCCAGGCAGAGGAAAGCACAATTGGAAGCTCTCTCTATTTCCTTTTCATTTCTGTTTATTTCAGTGGTGGAGTCCGAGGAGTAATTATGTTGTTACAGTAACGGCCATTTGTCTTGCAAGGAGAAAAGAGTCAAAGAATAGATCCAGACAAAGGCAAGACACAGCCTGCCAAGTGCACTCACATCAGTGCTTTGAGTAAGAGAAGTGGATTGTTGCTTGCTCTTAAAAATTCAAGGCCTTAAAACTACTGGAAGGCTTACAGGAGCACCTGAGAATGGAATAAAACCAAGCATATTCATACGTAACAGCAGTGACAACTTTTTTTTTGCTATTATTAATGTACAATTACATGTGCAACATTATGGTTACTAGACTCCCCCTATTATCAAGTCCCCACCACATACCCCATTGCAGTCACTGTCAATCAGCATAGTAAGATGCTATAGAGTCACTACTTCTCTTCTCTGTGTTATACTGCCTTCCCCCTATCCCCCTATCCCACCCCCACCCCCACTACATTATATGTGCTAGTCGTAATGCCCCTTTTTCCCCCTTATCCCTCCCTTCCCACCCATCTTCCCCAGTCCCTTTCCCTTTGGTAACTGTTAGTCCATTCTTGGGTTCTGTGACTCTGCTGCTGTTTTGTTCCTTCAGTTTTTCCTTTGTTCTTATACTCCACAGATGAGTGAAATCATTTGATACTTGTCTTTCTCGGCCTGGCTTATTTCACTGAGCATAATACCCTCTAGCTCCATCCATGTTGCTGCAAATGGTAGGATTTGTTTTCTTCTTATGGCTGAATAATATTCCATTGTTTATATATACCACATCTTCTTTATCCATTCATCTACTGATGCACACTTAGGTTGCTTCCATTTCTTGGCTATTGTAAATAGTGCTGCAATAAACATAGGGGTGCATATGTCTTTTTCAAACTGGGCTGCTGCATTCTTAGAGTAAATTCCTAGGAGTGGAATTACTGGGTCAAATGGTATTTCTGTTTTGAGTATTTTGAGGAACCTCCATACTGCTTTCCACAATGGTTGAGCTAATTTACATTCCCACCAGCAGTGTAGGAGGGTTCCCCTTTCTCCACAACCTCGTCAACATTTGTTGTTGTTTGTGTTTTGGATGGCGGCCATCCTAACTGGTGTGAGGTGATATCTCATTGTGGTTTTAATCTGCATTTCTCTGATGACTAGTGATGTGGAGCATCTTTTCATGTGCCTGTTGGCCATTGGCCATCTGAATTTCTTCTTTGGAGAAGTCTGTTCAGCTCCTCTGCCCATTTTTTAATTGGATTATTTGCTTTTTCTTTTTGAGGTGTGTGAGCTCTTTATATAATTTGGATGTCAACCCCTTATCGGATATGTCATTTATGAATATATTCTCCCATATTGTAGGATGTCTTTTTGTTCTACTGATGGTATCCTTTGCTGTACAGAAGCTTTTCACCTTGATATAGTCCCACTTGTTCATTTTTGTTTTTGTTTCCCTTGCCCAGGGAGATATGTTCATGAAGAAGTTGCTCATGTTTATGTCCAGGAGAATTTTGCCTATATTTTTTTCTAAGAGTTTTATGGTTTCATGACTTACATTCAGGTCTTTAATCCATTTTGAGTTTACTTTTGTGTATGGGGTTAGACAGTAATCGTTTCATTCTCTTACATGTAGCTGTCCAGTTTTGCCAACACCAGTTGTTGAAGAGGCTGTCATTTCCCCATTGTATATCCATGGCTCCTTTATTGTATATTAATTGTCCATATATTGTTGGGTTTATATCTGGGCTCTCTATTCTGTTCCACTGGTCTCTGGGTCTGTTCTTATGCCAGTACCAAATTGTCCTGATTACTGTGGCTTTGTAGTAGAGCTTGAAGTCAGGGAGCATAATTCTCCCTGCTTTATTCTTCCTTCTCGGGATTGCTTTGGCTATTTGAGGTATTTTGTGGTTCCATATGAATTTTAGAACTATTAGCTCTAGTTCATTGAAGAATGCAGTAGGTATTTTGAAAGGAATTGCATTGAATCTGTAGATTGCTTTAGGCAGGATGGCCATTTTGACAATATTAATTCTTCCTAGCCAAGAGCATGGGATGCATTTCCATTTATTAGTGTCCTCTTTAATTTCTCTTAAGAGTGTCTTGTCATTTTCAGGGTATAGGTCTTTCACTTCCTTGGTTAGGTTTATTCCTAGGTATTTTATTCTTTTTAATGCAATAGTGAATGGAATTGTTTTCCTGATTTCTCTTTCTGCTAGTTCATCATTAGTGTATAGGAATGCAACATATTTCTGTGTATTAATTTTGTATCCTGCAACTTTGCTGAATTCAGATATTAGTTCTAGTAGTTTTGGAGTGGATTCTTTAGTGTTTTTTACGTACACTATCATGTCATCTGCAAACAGGGACAGTTTGACTTCTTCCTTGCTAATCTGGATGCCTTTTATTTCTTTGTGTTGTCTGATTGCCAAGGCTAGGACCTCCAGAACTATGTTAAATAAAAGTGGGGAGAGTGGGCATCCTTGTCTTGTTCCCAATCTTAAAGGAAAAGCTTTCAGCTTCTCGCTGTTAAGTATAATGTTGGTTGTGGGTTTGTCATATATGGCCTTTATGATGTTGAGGTACTTGCCCTCTATACCCATTTTGTTGAGAGTTTTTATCATGAATGGATATTGAATTTTGTCAAATGCTTTTTCAGCATCTATGGAGATGATCATGTGGCTTTTGTCCTTCTTTTTGTTGATGTAGTGGATGATGTTGATGGATTTTTGAATGTTGTACCATTCTTGCATCCCTGGGATGAATCCCACTTGATCATGATGGATGATCTTTTTGATGTATTTTTGAATTCAGTTTGTTAATATTTTGTTGAGTATTTTTGCATGTATGTTCATCAGAGATATTGGTCTGTAATTTTCTTTTTTTGTGGTGTCTTTGCCTGGTTTTGGTATTAGAGTGATGTTGGCCTCATAGAATGAGTTTGGGAGTATTCCCTCCTCTTCTACTTTTTGGAAAAATTTAATGAGGATGGGTGTTAGGTCTTCACTAAATGTTTGATAAAATTCAGCAGTGAAACCATCTATCTTGTCCAGGGGTTTTGTTCTTAGGTAATTTTTTGATTACCAATTCAATTTCTTTGCTGGTAATTGGTCTATTCAGATTTTCTGTTTCTTCCTTGGTCAGCCTTGGAAGGTTGTATTTTTCTAGAAAGTTGTCTGTTTCTTCTAGGTTATCCAGTTTGTTACCATATAATTTTTCATAGTATTCTCTCATAATTCTTTGTATTTCTGTGGTGTCCATAGTGATTTTTCCTTTCTCATTTCTGATTCTGCTTATGTGTGTAGACTCTCTTTTTTTCTTGTTAAGTCTGGCTAGGGGTTTATCTATTTTCTTTATTTTCTTGAAGAACCAGCTCCTGCTGTCATTGATTCTTTCTTCCTCTCAATTTTATTTATTTCTGCTTTAAACTTTATTATGTCCCTCCTTCTACTGACTTTGGGCCTCATTTGTTATTCCTTTTTTAGTGTCATTAATTGTGAGTTTAGACTGTTCATTTGGGATTGTTCTTCTTTCCTGAGGTAGGCCCGTATTGCAGTATATTTCCCTCTTAGCACAGCCTTTGTTGCGTCTCACAGATTTTGCGGTGTTGAATTATTGGTCATTTGTCTCCATATATTGCTTGATCTCTGTTTTTATTTGGTCATTGCTCCATTGTTTATTTAGGAGCATGTTATTAAGCCTCCATGTATTTGTGGGCTTTTTCATTTTCTTTGTATAATTTATTTCTAGTTTCATACCTTTGTGATTTGAGAAGCTGGTTGGTACTATTTCAATCTTTTTTAATTTACTTAGGTTCTTTTTGTGGCCTAATATATGATCTATTCTTGAAAATGTTCCATGTGCACTTGAGAAGAATGTGTGTCCTGTTGCTTTTGGATAGAGTGTTCTGTAGATGTCCATTAGGTCCATCTGTTCTAATATGTTGTTCAGTGGCTCTCTTTACTTATTTTATGTCTGTTTGATCTGTCCTTTGGAGTGAGTGGTGTGTTGAACTCTCCTAAAATGAATGCATTGCATTCTATTTCCCCCTTTAATTCTGTTAGTATTTGTTTCACATATGTTGGCACTCCTGTGTTGGGTGCATATATATTTATAATGGTTATATCCTCTTGTTGGACTGACCCTTTTATCATTATGTAATGTCCTTCCTTGTCTCTTGTGGCTTTCTTTGTTTTGAAGTCTATTTTGTCTGATACAAGTACTGCAACTCCTGCTTTTTTCTCACTATTAGTTGCATGAAATATCTTTTTCCATCCCTTTACTTTCAGTCTGTGTATGTCTTTGGGTTTGAAGTGAGTCTCTTGTAGGCAGCATATAGATGGGTCTTGTTTTTTTATCCATTCAGTGACTCTATGTCTTTTGATTGGTGCATTCAGACCATTTACATTTAGGGTGATTATCGATAGGTATGTACTTATTGCCTTTGCAGGTTTTAAATTCGTGGTTACCAAAGGTTCAAGGGTAATTCCCTTACTATCTAACAGTCTAATTGAACTTACTTTGTATGCTATTACAAACACAACCTAAAGCTTTTTTTTTTCCTCCTTTTTCTTCCTCCTCCATTCTTTGTATGTCATGAATCATTTTCTGTACTCTTTTTCTTTCCTTGGTTGACATCTATTTAGTCTTAGGAATTCTTCGATCTATAGGAGTCCCTCCAAAATGCACTGTAGAGGTAGTTTGTGGGAGGTAAATTCTCTCAGCTTTTGCTTATCTGAAAATTGTTTAATCCCTCCTTCATATTTAAATGATAACCTGGCCCGGTAGAGTATTCTTGGTTCAAGGGCCTTCTGCTTCATTGCATTAAATATATCATGCCACTCCCTTCTGGCCTGTAAGGTTTCTGTTGAGAAGTCTGATGATAGCCTGATGGGTTTTCCTTTGTATGTGATCTTTTTTCTCTCTCTAGCTGCTTTTAAAAGTCTGTCTTTATCCTTGATCTTTGCCATTTTAATTATTATATGTCCTGATGTTGTCTTCCTTGGGTCCCTTGTGTTGGGAGATCTGTGCACCTCCATGGGTTGACAGACTATCTCCTTCCCCAGATTGGGGAAGTTTTCAGCTATTACCTCCTCAATGACACTTTCTATCCCTTTTTCTCTCTCTTCTTCTTCTGGTACCCCTATAATGCGAATATTGTTCTGTTTAGATTGGTCACACAGTTCTCTCAATATTATTTCATTCTTAGAGTTTCTTTCTTCTCTCTGTGCCTCAGCTTCTTTGTATTCCTCTTCTCTAATTTCAATTCCATTTACCGTCTCTTCTACTACATCTAATCTGCTTTTAAATCCCTCCACTATATGTTTCATTTCAGATATGGAATTTCTTAATGATTGATTCTCCAACTTAAATTCGTTCCTGAGTTCTTGAATATTTTTCTGTACCTCCATAAGCATGTTTATAATTTTTATTTTGAACTCTCTTTCAGGAAGATTGGTAAATTCAGTTTCATTTGGCCCTTTTTCTGGGATTTGTGAAATTTTGGTCTGAACCATGTTCTTTTGTCATTTCATATTTCTGTGTGGTGCCCACTAGTGCGCAGAAGCTCCTGTCTCTGGAGCTGCTCAGCCCCTGGAGTGAGGTTGGGGGTCATAGGGGAGTGGAGCTGGTGCCTGGGGGGAGGAAAGGTCTGTTTCCTGAATCCCGTCTGCAGTGCCTGTCTCCAGTGTCAGAGCCAGTGGGCCAAGTACACAGGTGTAAGCCTCTGTGCTTTGCGTCTCTAGCTGTTGTAGGTGGGGCCTCCCTCTGGCTGGCCTGATGCCAGCACAGTGACTGCCAGTTTGCAAAGTGGTGCCTGCAGGCTAGGAGGAAGTTGCAGCAGGCTGCATGTCACAGTGGGGAGCTTTGGAGCTGAGTAGGCAGCCAGGGGGATGGACACCTGAAGCTCCTTAAAGTTCCCAACCAGCTGGGCAGAGAGCGCCCAGACAACTGTAACCTTGTCCAGCTCTCCCTTCTCCCATGCAGCAAGCTCCACTCAAACCCCACCCCTTCAGCAGCCCTCTCGCTGCTAGGAAGCCTCTTGGACCGCTTGCCTTTCCTCTGACACAGAGTGGCCGGGTGTGGATCCCCTTCTCCACAAACGGCCAGAATGTCAGTTTCTCAAGCACTCCGCCTGTCCAAGCTTTCCAACATCCAGAGCACCACACACTATAGGTTTCCGCTCGCAAAGCAGATCTCCAGGGCTAGGTGTTCATCAGTTCCAAGCTTCCACCCCCTCCCAGTTCCATTTCTCTTCCTCCCATCGGTGAGCTGGGGTGGGGGAAGGGCTTGGGTCCCGCTGGATTAAAGCTTTCGTGCATTACCCTGTTTTCCTGAGGTCTGCTCTGTTCATGAGGTCTGTATGCAGTCTGGTTCAGCCTTCTTTCTTGTTGCTGTCTGAAGCCTAGTTGTATTATTTAACTATATTTTTGTACTGTTTGTGGTTTTTGGAGGAGCTCTCTGTCTCACCTCTCATGCCGCCATCTTGAATTCAGCAGTGACTACTTTTTGAAATTGCTATACTGATAGTACCAGGGTTGTATGAGGTCAGAAGAAATGAAGTTCCTTCTTGGTGCACATGCCAGGGGATGTCCATCCCAAATCAATGCCACACTCCTTCCTTGCTGAAAGCCTTGATTTTGTTGAGGTTCCTGCCCTTCCTGCCACATGACTCACTGGTAAATCCTAATCGGGTGACGGCATTCACAGTGGTCTGAATCATTGTGGTAGGTTTGGGGAAAGCTTGTGACAAAGCTGGTCCCTAAGAAGTGAAGATTTAGAGACCTCTGGGAAAAGACTTACAACGATGAATAAGATAAAGCCTAAAAAGAGATGGCCTCCTTCTTCCTTTGAATGCTGTCAAATCTGGATGTGACACCTGGACCCCCAGCAGCCATGTTATGACTATGAAAGAAGTCAGCTTAAGGGTGAATTTGAACCACTGGTGGTGGAGCAGGAAGCCAGAAAGACCCTCATCCTTCAAGATATATTTGTGTCACTGAATTAAATCGAACTAAACAACCTGGAATCCCACCTTCCCCTGGAGTTCTTATGTATGAGATAATAAATCTTACCTTCTATGCCAATTTGAGTTAAGGATTTTCTGTTCATAACTAAAGGTATACTAACTGGTAAAGTGTTCATTCCTGTCCCTTTTCCAACTAGTCATGTGGAATCAGCCCATTAATTACTTCAGTGAGTTTATCACAGGGCAAAGAAAAGCATGGCCATGGGTAGACCACACAACCTCCCTTCTTTCTGGGTAGCCAAAGGAAATGAGAGCAGTGTCTTGAAGAGCTATCTGCACTCCCACATTCACTGCAGCCTCGTCCACAAGAGCCAAGATACGGAAACCACTTAAATGTCTGTCCATGGATGAATGGTTAAAGAAAATTTGTCATTCAGAGGCTGTGGAATATTATTCAGACTTAAGAAAGAAGGAAATCTTGTCCTATGTAATAACAGAGATGAATTTGGAGGGCATGATGCTAAGTGAAACAAACCAAACACAGAAAGACAAATACTGTACAATCTCACTTATATGTAGAACCTAAAAAAGTCAAATTTACAGAAGCAGAGTAGAACCGTGGTTGTCAGAGGCTGGCTGTGGGGAGACGGAAAAGGGGAAAAGGTGAAATGGTACCAAGTTTCAGGTATGCAGGATGAATTAGTTCTGGATTGCTAATGTACAGTTTGGTGACTCTAATTAATAACACTGTATTGCATGCTTGAAATTTGCCAAGAGAGGAGATCTTAATTCTTCTCAAAAAGAAAAAAATGTAACATGTGAAGTGATGGAGGTGTCAATTAGCTTGCTTGTAGCAAACATTTCACAATGTATACATATATCAAAACATCACATTGCAAGCCTAAAATATACAGTTTTTATTTGTCAGTTATACCTCAATAAAGCTGGAAAAAACAGACAAAAACCCAACCAGACAACAACAAGAAACAAATACAAGCCAGGGCACGGGTTCCCTTCTGCCAGAGTCCAGTTTGTTCCCCAAGACCCTCTGTTCCTGAAGGGATGTGGCTGGAAGAGGGGGACTATACCTCGCACACGTACACATAAACACAAGCACAACACGTAAAGACAGGTGTGATATATATAGCATGAACAGTTTTTCTCAAACAAGTAGGTATTTGGAAAGTATCACATCTTGTGTTTACTTATAGAAATTAAAGACAACATCTAGTCAACAAAACGTGATCTCTGTTGCCCTTCCTTGTTTTCAGAGATGAAGTATACATGAGGCCATGGAGAAAGCCCACACGTCTGTAAGCCATGGTTTTCTGGCACTTAACATTCAGAAGCAACTTGGGCAGGGCAACTTCCCATTGCACACCGACACCTGTTGTCTAGGAATCATCCGGTCACATCAGGCTTAAGACTCACTAGTTCCAGTTTGGTTCTTTCCCAGGATTCAATCTTGTAACAGCTGACATGGCAAACACTGCCTACCCGACATCCATCCTCTTCTTTTCTTTATTAAGAGAAATGCAGTCTTTGGGGTAAGGTGCAGTGTGGGCGAGTGGGAACAACGTCCCCATCTGAGAAACTATGTTTCTCAGCCCCATTTGCTGCAAGAACTGGTCATGTGGACACAGTTCTGACCAAAAGACAAAGGCTGAGGATTTCAAATATCTGGGAACATGTTTTGTGCCTTGACAGCATGGCCACTGCAGAAGTGGGGAAGAGTGGGCATCTGCTCCCCCAAGGAGCAAGGGTATAGTCTGCCCCAGAGAGCAGAGGCCACCCTGGGGTCCCTGGAGACCACGCTGGGGGAAAGCCACCGGGTGGAGAAGCCAGGGCTGAGCGCTGTGGGGGCAGGGGCAGGGCATGATTAAAGCAACAGAGCGGAGAACCAACCACGCTCATTCTCTCCCAGAAGCTCTCTCAAGCCACCATGATTAGATCTTCTGCCAACTAGGTTGTATGTTATAGGAAATACGTGGGCCAAGGTGAGTAGAAGGAAAATCAGGGGTAAAATGGAGATGTTGCTGTGTGTTATCTGGCTCTAATTAAGGAGATGAGTAATTGGAAGGCACAAAGCCCCAAGAGATGAGCTAGGGGCTGCACGTGGTGACCATGGTCCTTCTGCTTTGGGAATGGGAATAGTTCTTCACTGTGGCTTCCCTTGCAGGGCTATTTCACAGTGTCTAATTAAAGCAGCCTGTGGCTGAGGAAATGAATGTAAATTCCACATTTTACTTAGATTACTCCCTACACATCTCCACTGGGTTAAAATGCTCTGTGATGATAAAATATCCCCAGTAGGAACTGAAAGGAGGGCGTTGTGGGGCTAAAAATTGTACTGTGCTGCTTGAAATGCCTGCTTAGTGTATTTCTGAACCTCTCATCATAAGCAAAAACTGCCAAATTGTCCGGAGCAATCCACCCTGTATCACTTAAAAAAAGAGAGACTGTTTTTAAACGAACAAATTTGAAGGCAATTATTGCTTTCTTCCCTTTTGGATTCTTCCTCCTGATTATCCTGCTTTGCTGCAAAGATTTCTAAATACTGTCACCTCTTAAAAGCATCTTCTCTTCTTGCTGTATGCACACACACACATGGCCTGTGTGCTGTAAAGAACAACCACCAGGCTCCAGCTTGCCCAGAATCCTGGGCTGGGTGTTAGCTATTCTCTAGAAAAGAAATGGGCAAAACCCAAAAAGGAAATTCTTGTTTGAGAAAAACGGGGCCAGGACCTATTATTTGTGACTGACCATATTGCTGAATACCCTCTCTTCTTTTTGATAGGGCCCTATAATTTTAGTCCAATAGCCCCAAAGTAGAATCCTAAAAACTACATTTCCCAGTTCCCTTTGCAGCTAGTACGGACATGTGATCTAGGTTCCACCAATCAGACACTGACATTCGAACCGCTGGTTTGAAAGCAGGCCAAGGGCCAAGAGGCTTTCATGGGCATAAGACTTCAGGCACAAGTAGTGGCAGAGACCGTGAAAGAGTGCCAGCCAGGCAGTACTGCGGTTACATTAGTGGCAGCAAACGTGCAGTAGCCATTTCATCAACTTGATCAAAGGAGTGGCTTTGAACATCGAACCTGCAAGTGTAGCCCTGAGCCCATTTCTCTGGTCTTCCTTGCTGCTATCCTCTCATAAAGTTTTCCTTTTCTACTTCAACAACCCAAGGTGGATCCTATTATCTGCAGCTAAAAATTACCTGAATACAGATATGTGATTCCACTTGCAAAAAGTGTTCAAGAAAGCTCTTCTGGTAGGGAAAAGTATCTCTTAAATTAGTATATCTCCTTGTAGGGAAAAGTGTATCTCAAATTAGTTTCATGACAGACTTTAGTTGGCAGGGCTCAGCATCAAGTTTTTGGGAAAGAGGTCCAGGAAAGTCCCAAGCAGAGGAAGATGGCGGGACACTGAATACACATACCAGGTATTTCTCCAGGTCTGGCTCTATGTAAGTTGTGAATCGACATGGTTTTAAAAGAAATTAGAAAGAACACATCACATCTTATGTAGTTCTTTGACAATTAAAACAAGAGCAAGATAAATCTCCTTACTGTTTCAAACGTGATTTCCCTAAACGAAGGAAATCTAAACATATGGCAAGAAGCTTTAAAATCTGTTTCTGTGCGAATGCCATGATAAAAACGGAACTGGTGAGTGTTACCAACCGCCAGGTCACATTCTATGCAAACAGAAGGAATCTCTTGAATTCATCTTCTTCTTTTGCTGTGGAACTGACTAAATCTGGTTCTGGGAACTCCTCCTGGGCTGGCAGTGAATTTTGAAGAAACACTTCTGCTTGGTAGGCTTAAATATACTGAAAGGGAGATTAAAAATGAGGTGGTGCAGAAGCTGTTAAATGATGCCAAAAATCCAGTGACTTTGGATGTTTGAATCCTAGTTCCTCCTCTATGTGAACTTGGCCTAGTCACGTGACCTCTTTAAAGCCTCGTTTCCTCATCTATTAAGTGAGAATGCTCACTCTCAGCTTATAAAAACCCTTATGAGGAGGTGTAGAGAAAATGAAAGTTCCCATGGCCAGGATTCTCACCTGACCGTGGTCGGCTTGCTCCCTACACATGTGGGAGCAATACATTGTTATTGATTCTATATAAAGAGCTCCGCCCAGTACTCTGGGCTGCATGGCTGCAGGAGAGCAGAAGCTGGAGTGGTGGCAGCGCCGAGGACAGAGACTGAAATGGCTACGGAGGCAGAGAGGCTCAGAAGCAGGGACTGGCTTGCTGCATGCAGACTTGGGATTCTAGCAATTGACCTGCCACCGTGGGAATAAAGTTGGGTATAAACCCTTTCACCCTAAGAATGTTCCATTGTCATTATTCAGTCTCACCAAATTAAGAGTGAACTTGCCCGGGGCTGAAACCCATTGGCAAGACAGGAAGCTATCAATAACATCAGCAAAATACCTGGTCATGGCAAGGGCTGAAACAAACAGGGATAAGTAAGTGATGAATATTCAGCCTCTACCTTCAACCTAGTTCATCTGATGGAAATGATAAAGGGGGGAGGTGAGCTTCTAGTGGAAGCCTCTAAAAAAGCTGTAAAGTTACAACAAAGATTCAATTCATGGCCTCAGGAGGGAGAGTTAAAATTCAGCCTGCTGTCATCAGTGAGCACACAGGTTCATTATCAAGCTATTTGTGAATCTCCGCCACACTGTCCTCTCATTTGGAATTGAAATAAGAGAACTACCTGCCCTTTGAACAATGTATTTCAGCTTTTATTGTGAATGGTCACAGGTCAGGGACTATAATCTAATCGACAAATAGCCTAGATGTAGAGAGCATTAATTGGAAGCCTCTTTATGGACAATCGTTCAGAGCAAACAAGTTCAAACCACAAGATGCTTCTTGAAAATCATTCATTTAGTCAAGGTTGAAAGATACAAGAATAGTTAAGTATTTTGCACAAAGGAAATTTTGTTGATGATCCAGTTGAACTGATGCCCACAGAAGGCGCTGTCTCCTAAGGGTTTTGCTTTGCTTCTTTGAGAGAGGATGCCACCGTCACCACTTCAGCTGGGGGGTCCTTCCTTCATGTTGAGGACTTGGAACAGAAAGTCCTTGGAAAACAGTAAAAAGAGTGAAGCAAATATAGTTAGTGATACCAAAGCCTAATACTGAAGTAAACTCACACCCAGCAAACTGCCAGCACATTTGGGAGCTTGTGAGAAAAGCAAATTCCTAGGTCCACCCCAGACCTACTAAGTTGGAAACTCTAGAGGTGAGGTGCTTGCGATCTGAGGTTTCAGAAATTCTCCAGGCAATGCTGAGCACAGCTGTCCTCAAAAGAGAAACTAATTCCTCTTTTTCTTTGCCGTCGCTATATTTTGGGGTCTTTTTGTTATATTAGCTTAACTTGTATCCCAGGATGACTACTCAGGCATATTTTGACTGATGTTGTAAATTAAATGTATTATCCCCAGGAATTTGCTCATAAAGTAGCAGCTAGGTAGGGGGACTATAAGGGAACGTGGAGTGTTATGTCTTACTTTGCTCTCTTTGGCAAAGCCTCAGTACACAAATCAAAGCTAGTTTATTGTGGGGAAAATAGAATTTCCTGTAGCCAGGATCCTCACCTGACCCTAAAGTACTTGATGATGTAATTGGCCTACTGCTAGGCTAATGCTTCCAAACCCTAGGCAATGAGCTATTATTGACGGAGTCACTATATAAAGAGCTCTGCCCATGGCTCTGGGTGGAGGCAGAGACGGAGGTGGATTATGAACCTGCAGACTGTTAGATGCAGACATGATTCTAGTGCTCGACCTCTCGCCGTGAGAATAAAGCCGGGTATAAAACCTTTTACCCCAAGAACAGTCCGTTGTCATTTCTCGGTCTCACCAAATCCATAGTGAACTTGCCCAGGGCTGAAACCCTAAGGCAAGACATTTATGAATTACACAATCACACATTATAAACCCATGACTAAATGGTAGTACTGTGGCAACTTGGGAAGATGAGCTAATTTGGGTTTCTGCCAATTCTAAATTTATTGTCTGCTTGTGTGGCTTCTGTTCAAATGAACTGAGACTGAAGAAGGAATGAGTAGTTATCATTTTAAAATACATCTTTATTCCCACATAGTACTCTTTACCTGCCGAGATGAGAAAAACACTTTTCAACCAGACCAGGGCTTATTACACTTTTCAAGATTGTCTGGCAATTCAGGTTCCCCAACGTCCAGACCAACCATTTGTTTCTAATAAAGGAATTACTGTAGTCTCAGACCTGTTGGTACCTGCTCTGGGCTGAGTCATTTCGATCAGGTGCTAATGACGCCAGGGCCTGGGTTCAATTCCCACACAGACCAAATAGCTTTGCTTTCTTTTCTCCAGGATCCCAGGCTGCACCATTGAGGGTCACTGGCCTTCCTGAAGATGCTGCCATCCAGCTTGCAATATGAGCCACTGGTCATAAAAGGAGCCCACTGAGGATGGGGGAAAGAATCTATGGGAGCCCCCTAGTGGCTCAACATATTGAATCAGAGCAGCTAGCTCAAGGGAATGGGAGTAAAGCAACAAGGAAAAGAAGAATTGTGTAACTCAAGAAGATCAAGGACCTGGAGGCAGCAGGGCTTAGTCAGTGGTGGGGATGGGAGTAGTAGTATTGGGGGTGGAGGTGGTGTTACTCTGCTCCTTTGTAGAAATTGTCAAGGCAAGCAAAGGATTTTAAGTTATTCTCTACTGCCTGTTGCTTTCCTTATATTTGGGGTTTCCTTTGTTGCATTTCACATATTAAGAAATAAAAACCTTTCTATTCTCTGTACTGATTTGATGGGACAGTGGGAGCTGTCCCTTAAAACCAAAGGCAAATTTGCACATTTCCTTCCTTCCCATACACCCCCTGCAGTGCGTTCCCCAGTTCCCTTTCCTCAAACCCACCACACAAGAGGAAAAACGTTAAGGTTGCCAAGGACAACACACTGTGTCCCAGTTACACAGGAACCCAAAGGCAAACTTCAACCTCAGGACAATTCACAGCTACATCCGGTATTACAGATAGGCCATGGAGTTGACCTGAACACAGTTTCATGTTATAGATGCTATACGGTCCATTAATTTTCTGTGACAAAGGGTACAGTTAAAAGATTAAGGTTGACCTTGAAAATGATTGGCCATATTGCTAATAAAATTCTGGCACTTGTTTGCTATATAGTAGTCTAGATTCATAGCATATTTACGCACATCTTCTCCGAATGAAGGAAATATCTTTGTCATCAAAACATAGGAAGATGCTCTGAGTTTCTAACTACAGCTCTGGGAGATTTGGCAACAGGACTTGATGTTTTATTACTAAAATGAGAGAAGAGAGCATATGTGGATAGTTTTTAATTTTAAGAAAACTCCTTCAGCCTCTGAAGATTCCTGCTGCTAATTATGGCAATGCTCAGCCAAGTTATTAAACTTCTTTCTAACACTGAGAGATATATGGATTTCTAATAGAACTATGCTCTTGGTACTCCTTTGTGAATTAGGTCATTGTAAGATGTTTTCAATTTTCCTATCAACATGCTTTCACTGAGGCAGAATTTCCAAAGCAAGAGGAGTGATACTGTGTTGGTCTATGCAAAGACTAAACTAACTGTTGAATTTTTTTTCATATTACTAGGAAATATATCCAAAAGATTGGTAGCCATGTGTGCAATAGCTTATTATTTGACTTGAGGTGCAATGAAATGGAATGGACTTTCTAAACTTGGAGAAAGAAGAAAAAAGCATACAAAAAGTAGAAAAGCAAGACCTAATTATCAAAAGATGGCTTTTTTTTCAGGTCATGTTGAATGCTGATAAATGCTGTTCCCCTTGAAGCAGGTGCTCTCTGTGCCACTCAGAGAGACCCTTTGTCAAGCTATGTTTTTGTAAGTACCTTTGAGCTTACAGAATATTCTTCTGAGTAAGGCAAGAAATTCTCCATTCTTGAGGCAGGAGCTGAATTTTTCAAAAATTCTGAAGTTAAGCAGATCCAGGTCAGAGGGAGTGAAGCAACTCAACATGGATATTGCTGTTCGGTTCAAATCGGAATGAGCTCTGAAGGGAAGTCTATTTCACTGTTTGAAAAATTATTTTAGAGGGTTTTGTGGCCCTGATGGTTGTTACTGTTCAGAAAAAGGAGAAGGAAGCACTGTTGGACATTCACCCGCAGGAAGTCCAGCAATGCACTTGACCAAGGAAAGGCCCCCGCCAGGGGCTGAGGAGTCAATCAGGAATCCCCAGCAAAGAAGGAGCTGGTCACCTCTACTACAAGTGAGGTCAGAGAATCACTCAGGGCTTTGTACAAAGTTGGTACTTATTTCCATATTGGTCGATTTGATCCAGATGTTCTTTCTGAATAAAGGCTTCTAGGGCCTTTCTCTCTGGGCATTTCATGCAGCATATGAACTTTTAGTTGGTGTTTAGCATACAGAATCCAAGAGTGGACCACAGGGCAGTGAAACCTCAAGTGTCTCTCCAGAGCTGGCTGAGGTTTGGCGAAACCAGCTGTGAGCCTCTGTAAAGGGCCATCAGTCAAAGAGTTCACCACGAAGAAAGAGCGAAGTAGCCCACTCCCCAAGCTCTGTGAGTGAATGCAATGCTATTGGTTCTCAGAAAGGGCGAAAAGCAAGGCTGTGGCTCCATCCCACATCCTTCATAGTTAAGGTCAGTGAGGACTGTTGCTCAGAAGGGGCACCACATGGTAGCAGCCTGTCTAAGGCTGCCAGCCTGGGCTCTCGCCCTGGTTTCACCCGTGAAGAGCTGTGATTAGCCTCAGTTTCCTCATGTCTAACATGGAGAGAATGAGAGAATCTTCCTGAATCTTTCTCCTAAGACTGCTGTGAGCATTAACTGAGAAAATAGAGGTGCACTGCTTTACCTAGTGCTTGGATAATAGTAAATAATAAAACTAGATATCATTATAATTAGTGCTCTTGCAATTATTATCTTTGGCTTTTATCATAAACGTCATGGAAACTTCTCAAAAGTTAATGAGAATCACTTCACTTTCAGTTGGCTTGCTTTCTTCCTATAAATTTAATTCTCTCCTTTATCTCATTTGCTGTCTTTGTATCTAAACAGTGCTAGTTTGATATAATTATGTTTTCCTATCCCCTGCAAGACCATGTACAAATGAATCAGTTGACCTTAGATATGTTCACTAAGTTTTGAAATATCAGGATGAGACCAGAACTAGGAAATCTTGGAACAAATATGAAGAAGTACTATTCTGCATAAAAGGTAGCAATCAAGAATGCTCTCTTCTAGAAATATCTGTGACTAGGCCCTTCCACTAGAGTTCATCAAAAATAAACTTTTGTGTAGAACCACAGGAATTTACTCAAATAATCTACGGCTTCACTATCAGAATATCCTGGTCCGGCCTGGCAGATTAAAAAAAAATCCCATCAAAGCACAATTGCTAATAAATACCATTATTAATAAAACTCTTAAACTGGAGTTTGGAACCAATACCCTTCTGATGTGCTAAGAGGAAAAATAATTTATTAATGTTGAAAAAAAAGCATGGGAAGTGTCTACTCATTTTCTCAGCATATATGGGTGTCAGCCTACTGTAGTGGTTGTATCATTAACAATTTTATCCTTCTCTGCTCAAACTTCCCCTCCTTCCAACACTTCCAACCCTGCTTCCCCATGCACGTTATATCACCTACATCCTTAAAGTTGCTGCTGTCCTTGAAATTCCAAGTAGACTGATGGATGCCCAGGGGCTCGCTTTGAGGTGACTGCTGGATTCTAGCCCCCTTTGCTTCTAAGAGGCTTAGCAAATTCCTTGCAGCTTCTTCCCATGGAACGTATTCCCGCAGCCGCTGCTTCCAGTTCCCTCCTTCATGAGCATATGAGGACTCTTCTGTGCTCTTTTTCCCCATTAAGTGCCCTGTAAAAACAAAAAAAAGCCAGAATGCCACAAATTTAACCCAAGGGAATGAATGAACATGAAATGTAGAAGGACACCAATTAGGTCTTCATTGCTTCCTCCTAAATACAGAATAAATAGCATTTTATTATTAGGAGTGAGCTCATAAAGGATTGACAAATTTGCTCCCTGTTCAAAATGTGCTATGAGATAGACAGAATTCATAACTGCAACTCAGGAGCCCTGGGTCTGGTCCCAGCACCTCTGCCAACTAGCTAGGTGGCCTCTGCCAAGTTATTGAGCATCCCCAGGCTTCAATTCTCTCAACTGTAAAATGAACAGGTTGGACTAGATGAAAGCTAAGGAATCTTCCATATCTAAAATTCTATCACCGGTTCTGTGTGCACCAAATTCTATTCCCAACTGAATTATGGAGTTTAAATGTCTTCCCCAGTCAATTCTGAATTGCGACTGAAAAGAAGTCTTGATGCTTTTCTTTGTGTGATTAAAAAGGGGTTGCTTTCCTTTTATCTGTAATACAAGTGTACCAAAGGAATTTTTCATTTAAACTTTCTCAGAATTTTAGCCGAGACTGAATTGAAGAAACGGCACCTAGAAATTACAGTTTGCTGAGCACATAATGAAAAACAAGTTGAAAACAAGTTCTGACCAACATTTCTCAGCCACATAAATGCATACTTTTCTGCTGAATATTGAAAATGGTCAGTGAAAGTCTATCAATGGCTCTAGGGATGTGCACCTGCCATATAAATAAATAAAAGTTGCTATACAGGAGGCCAAGCCACTAAAAACTATGGAAATCCATGTATGCAAGTGGAACTAGCCAGAGGGCCAGAAGTGGCTATGAAATTCAAGGTCTGCATTCTTAACTCTTTAGCCATTGCTAATAATGATACTCACATGATCTTATTTACTTTCTTTAGCTGATGTTTCCCATTTCTCTGTAATTGGGTTTTATAGTACCTTCAGATTTCCAATACTAATAAAACTATGGTGTTTTTTATTTAAAGCTCACAAGGAAAGAGCTCTTTGTGGTTCCAACATTGTCTGGCATTAGAAGTATTTAAGGCAACCATCATGGGAATAATGTTTGACAGACTTTAGTCACCTAAAATAGAAAGAGCCCCCTTCTCAGCGGCTCTATCCACCAACAGAGAAGCCCTCACCATATCTTTACTGCTGGCATGTGTTTACAGGATGTTTAAAAGAGGATTATTTCATTTGATCCACATCATAACAAGTGTGATGAAAATGAGTCTTGCCAAAGGTCACCCACATGCAAGCAAAGATTCTACAATTAAAATCGGCCCACAGTCCAGACTCTATTATACTGCTGTGAAGTGGCTTTGAACTTCCTATGAATATAGGCAGGTAGAAATCATCCAGGGTCTAGCATTAAGGATAAGGTCTACAAAAGGCTTTTTAATGTTAGAAAAAAGAATAGGGATCAAATGTCAGTAGATCATGACTCATTATGTGAGTCAGGCCAATTAATTCTGTGAGCATTCGGGAGCCTTAAAATGAGGTTTTACGGTATCGCAGTGTGAGCACTGGCCCAGTTTCTTATGACACGACACTTTACACAGTGTCAGGATCCTACTGAGGACACTGTCCCCGCTGAAGGATCAGGATCCCGAATGACGGGCTCCTCACTTAGTTGCTTGACCAACTTGGTGTCCACATGTCCACTGAATAACCTTGCATTTAGCCGGAACAGTGAATGTGCTGCACAACTTCCCAGGAAGCAGCCAAGCACTTGGCTTTATTTACATGGAGGAAATTGAATCATGATAATGGGAGGGCAGGATTAGAACCTGATGCTCCAGTAATGACCTCAGGCACTCTTGCTCTCTCGCATTGCCTATCGTCTAGTCAGGATGCTAGAAATGAGAAAGGCGTTCTTGCCAATGAAGCAGAAGGGCAATGGAGATGTTCTTACGATAAGAACTTCATTTTTGTCATGCCTGAATAATTTTGTGGACTTTTCTAAAAGGGGATGATAAAGCAGCCCTCCTTCCTGTGATTGATTTAACACAGATCCTTGTGACAATATGCGGTATTTCAGAGTTTCCGTATTTGGTGGGTGGGTGTTGTTCAGATTCCCACCCCTAGATCCACAGACTGGTCATTGAAAGCTCATCATCTATAACATCCCAGGGAAGCACACGTTCCCGGGGTCCTATTTCACTTTTGAGTTGGCTACTGTTAAGCAAATAATCATCTCCATGGCAACATGGATGATATGCCCACTTCCACCTCTTCACCCATCATCATTTGTTATGTGTCCATATCATAATAATGGAGATCTCAGCATAGACAAAAGACAGGCCCTTGAAAAAAAAACAAAACCTTGTCCAGAAGGGGGAAAAAAAAGCTTTTGTCCTTTTAATCACTTAAAAATACTACTAAAACAGCAGGTTTGAAATACAAATTAGTTTTCTTGAACTCAAAAGTTGAAGATCACCCTACTTTGGAAAATGTCCATTAAGACATAAAATGTCGAATACTTCTAAGAGCTAGTTTTTAGAAATGATACTTTATATTTCACAGTTTCTAGGGCAGGACTACTGTGTAAAGCCATTCTGCAACTGAACACTGGTGTTTCAGAATTCAATCTTCCAGGACACACTTCACATGGAAGTTAGAGCTACCACCAGGAGCATTTCCTGAGATCACAGTAGATGATCCCCAGTAACACTGTTGACCTATATGTTCATTGGGTACACAAAACATTTCCATGAACATCAAGCCAGAAAAGAATTTGTTTTCAGTCTGTTGGCTTGTTTCCCGTTGCCACACCATGCTTCTCTCAGCTGGACGAATCTGCAAATTTGTGCTGACAGTTTCCTCATGGACAGCAACATACAGCTTTAGTCTGATATAATTAAAACTATACTGCAGGTCTTCAGCGATTGAGGACAGGCATTTGCTTAGGACAGTAAACTGAAAATCTAACAACATTATTCATGCTTGTGAATGCTCACCTTCCAACAGAGGGCATGTCTACTCAAACCAAACTTTTTGCTCAGCCCAAACGTCCTTTTAGACCCAAAAGTGATTTTCTACTTCACCTCTCTCTGCCCTTTGTTCTTCATCAACTCTGCACAGTGAGCCGAGGGAGAAAAAGGAAAGAGAGTGCCTTTGAGAGCAATAGGAAAATAAAAAAATTTGGGGTCACTCATGGTCAGTATACTTTTGGTTAGGAACGCTCAGGCACCACCATGAAGGATAATCAAGTGCTGGACACCCTCAATGTCTGGGGACAGATGTGCTCCAGAACTACAGCAATCAGGGTGGGCTTGCATCAGAAATAACATGATTCCAGCTTCCCAACTGCTTCTCTTGTCCTGCGTTTGGCCTGCAAGGGCTACGTAATAATAATCCTTTTTAGTTCAAAAAAAACAGACGAGCAAAAAAAGGTTGGAAATTTGGAAGCTTCATTCCATCTTCTAAACCCCACTGGCTGGTGGCTGGACAGGACCACGGCCCCTTGATCTAAGCTCCCAGAAGCCCTTTTTAAGGATTGATTCTGGGTTTGGATTCTTTACCAGCTTCTTACTAACCTTCTCTCTTGAAGGGCAGGGGTTTTCATGTATGTCCATCCCAAGCTCTCCTCTCCAAACCAGGCTCCTGGGCTGCCCCGGTGCCCCTCAGAGATTACAAATACTTCCATCTTTTGGGCTGCCAAAACTTGGCAAATGATTCTTTTAAAGTCACAATGAGAAATTACTCTGTTGTAACCCCGAGTTCTGGATTTCTCTGACAGGCATACACAACACAGAGGAGCTGAGGACAAGGCAGTTCCAGCCTCGCCCCCGTCAACGATTTCGTCCCGACAAACGCGGATAATCTCTGAATCGGCTATTTGAATTAGCCAAGTATCTTTCCATCACACCCTCCCTCACTCCTAGCTGGGCAACAAAGGCAATAGTGAGACACACACACACCGCCACCACCACACCTTAAATCTTTTTAGGGATCGACCGGTTCCCCAGGAACTGTTGTGATTGTCGTAGTTGGCTAATATGGGGAGGTTTCTGAAAAAGTTGGACGCTTTGCATTTGCCAGAAACTACTCTTGGCGCTACCTAGAGTCCTGGGCGACGCTGGACGAGCGCGAGGTTGCGCGGCCGCTACCTGTAACTCAGTTGCGGGAAAGCTGTGGATGCCGCGCCGCCGGGCTCGCCCTGGGGTTCCGGCGCCGGAACCTGCGAGCCTCCAAGCCCCCGAGAGCAGGACTGCGGGCAGGGGGACGGGGAAAGGAGCTGGGAAGAGGCGAGGTCGCAGGTCTAGGGAGGCAGAGAAAAGCAGGGGCTCAGTGGGCAGAGGCCGGGATCGCGGTGGAGAGCGGGCGCGGTTACCGGAGCGCCGGGCCTGCGGGATGGAAAGCGGGGGGCTGGGCAGTAAGGGCAGGGACAGGAAATCGCTGCAATGGAAGGAGAAGGATTGAAGAGATTCGGGAGAGCCCCAGACAGGCGGCATTCAGGCACTACTCGCTGAACAGATTTGAAACCCAGGGCGGGCGCGCGGCGGCCCGACTCCCACACCTGTGGCTTTGCCGGGAGCCACGGCGCAGCCCGGGGGCAGCTCACCGCGCTCGGAGGAAAGGCCGCCCGGCGGACCAGGGCTCCGAGACGCGCTCGCCGACCCGGCCTTCCGAAATTGTTCTAGGAGAGAACCGTGCCAGACAGTGTGGAGATAAGGTGAATGAAAGGTGTCGGGTGGGTGGGGAGGGAAGGCTGGGCTTTTTGGAGAGACGCGCTCTGGCTCGGACGCCCTGGGTAAAAGGGAAGGGAGCGGGAAAGGACCCAGGGACCAGCCCGAGGCTGCTAGGAAACCGACGGCTTTCCCAGATGGGGAAGGGTGGGCTGGAGTTTCGGGACAGCCGCTTGGGGTTTGGGTAGAAAGGTCGGAGCAAGCCCAGCCCCCAAGCCTGAGCCTGGACAGGCCCAGAAACGCTGAGATGGGGAGATGGGTTCCTAGCCGCCGGCCGGTCCCGCCGAAGACCAGAGAGCGCAGGACACTCACCCACCGCCCAGTGGTTGCCGCGTGGGTACATCTTGTCCAGCACGGTCCCTCCGCCCGCCGGCACCGGGGCGGCAGGCCCCGGGGACGCCTGGCAGAGGACCAGCGCCAGCAGGACCAGAGAGAGCTCCCGGGCGCGCATGGTCCGCGCTGGAAGCCCTTGGCGGAGGGTGCGCTCTCCGCGCGCGCAGGAGCGACGGGAGGATCGGACCCTCCGAGGAGCTCGGCCGCCGCCCGCGCCACTGCGGCAGCCTCCACGAGGCCGCGACTTTATACGGCAGCGCAGGCGGGGGGGCCGGGGGCCCCTCCACCGCGGACCCGAGCACTCTGACGTCTCCCTATAGTGAGCCGGGGCGCTGGAGCAGCCGTCTCAGAAAATCATCTATCTTCCCGCCGACTGATGAAAAGGCGGAGGTTACATGGCCCCCTCTTCCCTTCCCTTGCAGTCCGGTCCGCATTCCCCCCCTTGGATTACTTCTTCCAGGCGTCGACGCTTTTGCCCCAGTACAATTTAGCGAACTCCTTCCTCCCCACCTCACCTGGCGCCTCCTACTTTGGCTGCCTGCTGACCCTGCACGCCGGAGAGGTGACCCCGCGGCCTGACCGCAGGAGGCAGGGGTTGGGGTAGAGAGGGTTGGGCACAAAAGGGCGATACCTTAGGCTGGGATTTGCTGGAGGGGTTGGAAAGAGGATAGCAAGGGATGCCTGATTCTCCAGTTCTTGCCCGCTCCATGGACCACCTCCCTCCTCGCGGGCCCGGTCGGCAGGCCTCCCCTGCCCCTCTTCTCAGCACCATCACCTGCGTTTTCACTAATGCCCCTGCCCATTTGTATGGGGAGATGGAGGACAGAGCAGGAGAAATACACTGTATGAACAGAGCTAACAATAGCTTTTTTTTTCCTGTCTACCTGGCCCCTTTCATACGGATATTGTTTCCATATGATAGATGAAGTTTTTATGCCGATTTTCCTAAGCTGCAACTACCGGAAAGCTCAAACTGTCCCTAAATTGTTGCTCACACACCTTTCCAGGTTGCTCAACTTTCCTCTGCTCCTGTTCTCAGATGTGAAGAATGGTCACTGGCTCAACTACAGAGGTTCTCAATGCGATGGACACGAAGGGGATGTAGCGTTTACCTCTTCTGCTCATATTTCGTTGGTAAAAAAATGCAGCCACATGGTCACGGGAAGAGCCCCTGGGAGATGTAGCCTCGGAGAGTCAGTCAGGTGACTGGCCCTGGGGGCACCCCTGTAGGAGGAGCGAGGGCAGCCAGAGTGACAGCTGGTAAACTGCCAGATCCGGCTGCTTGTGCCTAAGGTGTGTGGGGAAACTTACAAATTTATTTAACAAAGTAAAACTAAATTCTACAAGGCTGGTAAGCAGGGGAATCTCCTCATGGGGAGGAAAGACCAGATCTCAAGCCCAACTTCTCTGCCTCAAAGATCTACATCCCTTGGGCAATCTCCCCCTGAAGAAGTCGCTGTGTACCTCTTATCAGTGTGTACCTCTTATCACTGTAGCCTAAATTAGGATACCCCTTCATTGCATTCCTCAGTTAGAAGCATTTAATCCAATCTTTCTAAATGGATCTTACCATTTAGCTACTTCTATAAAAATTTATGGAACAGCCATGACTTTACAGGGGCATTTATTTTTCATATGTGTGCAGGTGGACTACTGGGGTGGCTCTGCTGATCGCCATATCAGCTCTGCTGGTCTTGGCTCTGGGCCACGGTTGGTTTATGTCTTCCCCATGTGTCTCTCACTCTGCTGGGACCAGTGGGCTACCGGATGTATGTTCTCCTGGCCATGGCAGAGACACAACACACAAGGTCTCTTAATGCCTAGACTTAGAATCCCCACGTTGTCATTTCTTCCTCAGTCCATTGGCCAAAGCGAGTCATGTGGCCAGGCCCAAAGTCAAGGCGTGGGGAAACAATTCTCCTGATGTTACTGTGGTATAGATATAGGTGCAGGGAAGGGTTAAAGAAGGGGACAAATTCTTTAATCTATCACAGTACAGAGAGTAGAGGGAAAACAGAAACCAAGAGTAATATCCAGCAAAATTATCTAGCCAACAGGATGGTGTTTATTAACCTTTGGCTTCGAATCCCTGCAGGAGACTTCCAGGACACACCCCCATGTGCTCTTCTCTCTGTTCCCCGGTGCCATTTTCCAGAAAATTACATGGTTATTGCCCCCCCCGTGGGCTCTCTACTCCCCAGGGCATGAAATAGAATTGTAAGGAATTCAGGTCAGTTTATAACTTAGGACATTGTCTTCCATAGAGAATGGCCCTGTGATGGGATTTTAAATGTGTTTCCCCAAAGACTTGGAAGGTCTGGGCTAACCAGGCCCATTTGTGTGCTGGAAAGAAAGACCCTTTTAATCAACTCAAACAAAGTGAGATTTGTTGTAAAAACACGAGAGTTTCAGGAAATTCAAAGACAGGAACTGTATGGCTCATTTGGGTCTCAAAGGAGCTAGGATTGACCCAGATCCCCCCTAGAGCCACTCCCCAGAAGCCCCCATTTCCTCTTCTCCACATCTGCTCCATTCTTCACTCTGTAGACTGATTCCCTTGTCCACCCATGACATTTCCATTTCCACACAACTTCTACCTGCCACTATACCCACCAAGCGCTGTCTGTAATGGGACAACTTTTCATATGGCCCCCTGTCTTCCACCTCTACCAGAAACTGCCCCGTCTCTCAGTTTCCTAATTCCTGATTTCCGAGAGAGAAACAGGATTGCCCCAGCTCATTATTTTGACCCAGCCACACAGGTTATAGACTGCCCAGCAGCTTATAGACAATTAAGTCCAGAATGTCCAATAACTCTTGTTAGGGGCTAGGAACACCTGATGACAGATGTGGCAGTGTCCACTCCATGGGGCTCTGGGCAGGGCAGTGTTCTCTGAAAAGAAGGTGTGGGCAGGGCATGTCCCCAGATGTCTAATAGACAATGGCCCTTCTCCCCAGATCCTCAGGCACATGTTCTCTTGTGCCTGATATTTCTTGATTTGTGCTATTTCCTTGTAGCTCAGTGACTCCAGACATTTCATTACTAAGGGCATTTTTAATTATTTCTCCCTGGAGTTCAGGTTCTGATGGGTTTTTTACTATGAAACAGGCCACATTGCTTAGATTTCCCATTTTCACTCACCAAAGGCATGAGAAACTGTCCATCAGGAGTTTCTACCCAGGTTGAAATAACCAGTATTACCAGAGTCAATGTAATTTCAACTTAAATCAAAGAGACAGTGCATTTTAGTTCATTGGGGTAAAGGTATATTTGAAATATGGAAACTAGCCTGTGTATCTATCATTGCCCCAACCGGAGTCCAGGTTGGGAGTCTCTGCTTAAGGTTTTAGGGGTTATTTTTGCTTTGGCTAGTCATTTATACTTTGGTGCCTATGAAGGCTTTGAGGGCAGGCTTGCTCTTGTGAGATGCCCCAAGATTTCTATGCCCAGGCCAGAGCAGAGGAAGCAGGCTGGGAAGGGAAATGGTGGCCAAGGGGGCAGCGGTGTCCTACACTCCTGTGGGTTCCAGTTCTACCTCAGCTACTTAGAAGCTGCTGTGTGACCTTGGGCCAAAATCATCTGCCTCTCAGTTTCTTCATCTATAAATTGAGTGGATAATCCCTCCCTCCCCAGAATGTTAGGAGGATTAAATGAGGCCATGTGTATATACTGACTGGCAGCTACTTATTTATTTTAAATACCAATAATGAAGAACTATATAGAGAGCAAGCTAACTTTTACCTTAGGCTGTGAGTTCCAAGATTGCATCATGTCCTTGTTCCGTACCTAACGCAATGCCACGTGCTATTCGGATTCCTGAGGAGATAATCATACAAATAGCAGCTGCCTCTTGGTGAGCATCTACTATGTATCAGGTGCTGTGCATGGTTCTAGGTGCATTTGCTTGCGTAATCATCACAGCTGTCCTGTGACACAGATGCTATTTGTCCCGTTTTGCAAATGAGGGAACTGAGGCACAGAAGGGTTAAATAACTTGCCCAATGACCAGATGGTACTTGGCAGAGCCAAGAGTCAACCTCAAGTCCATCTGATTCTCAAGCTCTGAGAGTGGTGAGGCTGGTTAGAGTGGATTTATTTATAGTTCTAGGACTTCGCTGGGGTTTGATAAATTTCACCACCCTAAAGTCATAAGGAGTATATTAAAGATAATTATTTAAAAAAGATATCAGGGGTCATTTTTAGAGGCCTTGGGGTGAAATCTTACTGCAGGCACCTCTATTTGCTTGTTTTCAGCTGTTCTCCACCCCCATCCCACCCCGCCTCTACATTTGTGCACATCGCTTTCCAACTTGTATGTGGAAGTAGGCGGAAGTGGTGGGAACATAAAATTTTGCTTTTTGGAGAACAACAGGCTCTTAGTTTTGGCTACAGCAGGGATGGCCGGAGTCCCAAAATATAGCCCACAATGTCTGAAAGTGAAAATATATTTCTGAAGACTTGTCTACTTGAACATCCTACTGTGCAATCCTCCTTGAAATCTGGACATTCATGGCATTTCACTGATTACCTTCCATGGTCTGTACTGGACAGGCCGGAGGGGGCGATTACCCCAGACTCCAGCCTTAGAGTTGATCCACTCCAGGGTTTCTTGCCCTCGGCAATGTGCATGCTTTTGGGCTAGCTAATTCTTTTTGTTGTGGGGGGCTGGCCTGGGCCTTGTTAGGTGTTTGGCAGCATCCCTGGCTTCTACCCACTAGATGCAAGTAGCACCTCTCAGTTGTGACAAGCAAAATGTCCACAGATGTTGCAAGGATTCCCTGGGTGGGGGATGATCACCCCCTGCTTAGGACCTCTGGTCTAACTGAACGGCTCATCCCCCCCCGCTGCCTCCTTGCCAGGGGCTCCTCAGGCTCACACTTAAACATCCCTGTACAACTCACTCGTTCTCACCTCTGGAGAACACTGACATTGCAAAGCTCTGCCTTACGGTGAACCTGAATGTGTCCCTCTAGCTTTCCCCCATCATGTGGTCCTACTCCCTCAAGTGTTTACTGACCCCCTCGTGCCTGCCCTGATTCTTGTCTACATTGGGTATTCCCTGTGCCTTAACACTTCCCCAAATGCACTGATTGCTCCCCCAACTCCTGACTCATCTGAGCACCCTTCAGTGTGACTACGTCCCCTTGAAAGTTGAGAAAGTGAGACACAGGTGCTGAGGGTGACCACAACATAATCACTTCCTTGGATCACCTCCAGGGGGAGCTGTGCATAAGTCAAGGGATCTGGGAGCAAGAGACACTATTTTCCAGAACTTTCCACAGGTATTTGCCTCTGTCACTTGGCCTCAAAGAAATGCTGCCTGCTCCAGGTCAACCCTGCCTGGGAGGCTGAGAGATATCTAAATATCTTCAGATGCTGTCCCCACCCCTCAGACTGCATAAAGGGGAACACTAAGGCAGTAGGAGGTTTTGGGGAAAATGGAAGTTCCTATGGCCAGGATCCTCACCTGACCCTAAACTACTTGATGATGTAATTGGCCTACTGCTAGGCTAATGCTTCCACACCCTAGGTAATGAGCTATTACTGACTGAGTCACTATATAAAGAGCTCTGCCCAGTGCTCTGGGACGAGGCAAAGAAGGAGGAGGATTACAGACCTGCTGGATGCAGACGTGATTCAACCTATTGTCATGAGAATAAAGCCGGGTATAAACCCTTTTACCCCAATAACATTCTGTTGTCATTTCTCAGTCTCACTGAATCCATAGTGAACTTGCCTGGGGCTGAAACCCTTAGGTGAGATGGAGACCACAGCAGAAGTGATGGTGCCGAGCCTGGGGCAGGTGTGGGCCGGAGCAACCCTGGACCTACTCACAGGGACTTTGCTCCTTGTCCTGTCTCTCTCCTGGGTATTCATAAGAACAAAACATTTAAAAGACCATGAACATGAAAATACCTTATAGACTCTAAACGAAAAGATGACTGCACAAATGTGATGTGTGGTTATACCAAATCATCACCCCCCCCCAGCCAGCTGGCTTCTCCTGGCCACAGCTTTTCAACTCTAGCCAGGCAAAGTTGCAACTGAGTTTAATAGCAAGTTCCTAAGGAAGGTATGATTCAGAAAAATCTCCCGAATCCCATTAGTTTAATCTGATTTGACTTATCAAATCAAGATACATCTATCCATCTCTCTTGTGTTCCTTCTGGATGGCGCCTAGAGCTGCGGCATCCAGGTATTCAGACCAGTATATCACATTATGCTGTAAACAAGGGTATCTGGTGGGTCAAGCATACACACTGAGCCTCCCAGCATGGTGTCCCAGGGACACTAGGGAAGGGATGGGTCCTGACCGTAGAGAAGTGTCATGTGGCACGGGTGGGGTTTCTTGCAACCTGCAGACCACAGGAATGAGAGTAAGGTCAGCTCAAACAAATTACCTGAAGCTGCTTAGGACTACCTATCATAGCACCTAATATTGTAATAGTGTGGCAACCCTTCCCACCAAAATTGGAATTCTAATTCAAGTTTAACTAGTGTTAGTTCTTTTAAGGTTCAAAGTAGTGTGGTCACTAACAGAAAAGAGGCCACACTATGTAAGTATCCAGAGGCAGTGAAAAGAGCAGTCCTCCACAAGTCAGGAGGCTTAACTCTGGATGAACTCAGTATCATTTACCGTAAAATGAGAGTTGCCTTTATTATCTCATCTAACCCTTTTTAATGAGTAGATGGTTTTATATTTCCCTTTCTTGGGAGGGAGAGTCTTAGAGGACATAAGTATTCACCCATAGTCAGGCAGCTGGCATTAGAACCCTGACAGTAGGGTGCAGACCTTCCCTTTCAAATAAAACTCTTCATTGCTAACCTTCAGGCAGCAACTTGTACATTGAAGGCCTAGAGCTTCACCTAACTTCACAACTCTACCTATGTGCATTAATCAGGGTTCTCCAGAGAAACAGAATCAACAGGATGAGTGTATGTATCTAAATCTATATATAGATCTATGTATCTATGTACCTATACAGAGAGATTTTAAGAACTGGCCCAAGCAATAGCGGAGGCTAGGCAAATTCAGAATCTTTGTTTGGTTTCTGGCTATAATGAATAAAGCTGCTATGAATGTGTATGTCTTTGTGTAGACATGTGTTTCTATTTCTCTTAAATAAATACATGGTTACGGAATTGCTTGTTTACATGTATGTCTAGCTTTCTAAAAAGCTGCCCAGTCTTTTCTACTGATACAAAAGCCAGTCCTCCTGTTTAAACTTAATCCATCTGGTTATTCCTCCATGTTTGGAATGCCTCTAATTCTAACTTTATTTACTACCCAGAAATGCCTTGCAGAACCTCACCTCAATGAACAGTTGACTGTTTACTCCTGCAAAAAGATGGCTTTCCCAAACCCATTTCTACAGATGTGTGATTTAAGTGCCTTTGGAAACACTACTGAAAATGAACAGTAGCAATAGATATCTCTTAGCTCACTACTGGCTGTGAGGATTTTTTTTTAAGCTTTAAAAAATCATTTTAAAGTCCTCTTTATATTATTCTATGTTATCAGAAAAAAAAAGGAATCTTTTCCTTTACACTGATCTCTATCTTCCTGTTGTATATTCTGTGAATAGTGCCCTGTTTTTCCATATACGTGTACATGTCAAAGTAACAAATAAGTGTTCAGAAGCCTGTTACAGATTTGTTTAAAGCCAAATCAAGTTCATATCACAGAGTCTGGGCTATCTATGGGAACTCAGTAGGTGATGGCGATGGTGGCTATAGAATGATACTTTGCAAAGCACTGAATCACCTTGTTGCCATCTTAGGGTATTGACTTAGAATTCCATTTCGCTGTAGCAAAGCTTTATATTCCTGAACCAGGATTTCAGGGGCAGCAGGTTTGTATCAGCCATTTCCCCCTTCCCCTGCTGCAAAATCTCCCTAAAATACAATATGCTGTTATTATGCCAACCTTCCAAGGTGTGTTGGAGGAAAACCAAGTTTCCCTTTAGCTCATCCACCACCATCCTGACCTGTCCCTTGTGTATGCTCTCTGATTACTTGGACTGTCAAATGTCATCAAACCTAACAGTGTAATAGTTTCCCTTTTCTCATTAAATTCCATCTTATTTAGTTCTGACCGAGGTTCTCAAACATCCGTGTCCTTTGATAATTTGCACTTTAATTTATCTTCTGTATTTGCCATCTCTCACTCATTTTACATTATCTACAAATTTAATCTAAGTCGAATTTACTTTCTCCTCCGGGTTGTTAATGAGCACCATATATTGGATTATACAGTTTCCTGTACTGATCCTTATGGGATCCGTCTTGAGTCTTAACCACATTCAGATCTAATTTAAGATGCCACTAATTATTACTTGTACTGACCATTTGTCAACAAAACCCGAAACTGCGCTGCTGTCCCATCTTCCGGGCCCTACGTCTTTAATTGCTCTATGAATTGCTTGGGTCAGAGGTTTCACATCAAATAAATGTTTAAATGATTTCCACTGAATTCCCCTCTGGGGTTTCAAATCTGTAATTGTGTTGTTCAAAAATGGCTGTGCCGATATTAGGGGGAATAATTTGAGGCTTTTGAATCTGCCTGGCTTGTTGCTCATTAGATTCTCTTTCACCATGTGCAGACAGGTCAATTTTCTTATTAAATTTCTTAAATTTTTACCTGGAATGGCAGGCAGACCATGAGAATGTTCATTTCCTGTGTCATGACAGTGATGAGTATTCTTCCGCCTCTGGA
>JAVSCE010015588.1:0-75881 GCA_032199065.1 Smutsia gigantea | reverse complement strand
AATATCTTTATACTAAAATTTAACATTGCTGAAAAATTAAACACTCAAATAAATGGAGTGACATACTGGATTTATATCTTGGAAGCCTCAATATTGTTCAGGTGGAACAATTCTCCCCTAATTGTTCTATACATTTACTGCAATCTCAGTAAAATTCCAGCAAGCATTTTTGTAGGAATTAAGTTTGTCCTAACATAGAATTTCATAGGGGCCCAGATTTAATAACACAACTTTTGTAAAGAACATAGAAAACTTATTATCGAATTTTAAGACTCATTATAAAATTAGAACAATCCAGGCAGTGTGGTCTTGGCATAAAAATAAATAGATCAATGTCAGAACAGAGTAGAATGTAGCATTAGACCTATATATATATATTCAATTTATTTTTGATAAAATTATAAATTCAATGGAAAAAGAATAATATTTTCATCAAATGGTGCTAGAACAATTGGATTAACTACATATAAAATAAACAAAATAAGCCAATTGTTACCTCACACTATATATGAAAATTAACTTGAAATGATTCATAGGCTTAAATCTGGAAAATTAGAAGAAATCATTGGAGAAAAATCTCAGTGATCTTGAGTTTGAAATATATTTCTTAAACAACACAGAAAGGACAAAACCATGTAAAGAATAAATCACCAAGTTGGAGTTTATCAAAATTGAAAATTTTGCTCTGAAAAGACACTCATCTAGAAATGAGAAGATAAGCCCTTCTTAGGGGAATATATTTGCAAAACATGTCTACTCAGTAAAGGATTAATCTTGTCTAAAGAAATGCTCAGCCCTCTATTGGGTTCAGCAGGTTTCCCCAAATTCACATCCACTTAGAGCCTGTAAATGTGACCTCTTTGAAAATAGGGTCTTTGCTGATGTAATGTAGTTAAGATGAGATCATAAAGTGGGCCCTAAGTCTGATGTATCTGGTGTTCTTATAAGAGGCAAATTTGGATACAGAGACACAAATGCATAGGAGAAAAGTTCATATGAAGACAGAGGCAGAGAATGAAGTAATCCATCTACAAGCTGAGGAATACCAAAAATGCCAAGAAATGCCAGAATCTAGAAAAGGCAAAGAAGGATTCTTCCCTATGCCTTTGAAGGGAGCATAACTCTGCTAACATCTTGATTTTTTACTTCTGTCCTCCAGAACTGTGGAAAATCTAATTTCTGCTATTTTAAGGCACTTGGTTTGTTGCACTTTGTTATAGCAGCCCTAGACATGGATTTATACTTCTAAGTATTTACACAGGAGAAATAAAAGCATATGTCTTCACCCTGTCTTATACATAAATGTGCATGGTAGCTTTATTTGTAATAGGTCAAAACTGGAAACAATATAAATGTCTACAACAGGTGAATGGTATAACCATACAGTGGAATACAAATCAGAAATAAAAATGAATGAACTATTGATATAACAACATTGATGAATCTTAAAAAATTATGCTGAGTAAAAGAAGCCAGAAATAAAAGAGTACATATGGTATGGTTCCATTTATATAAAATTCTAAGACAATCCAAACTAATCTATCATGATAGAAAGCAGGTCAGTAGTAGCCTGGGATGAGCAGGGAGGGTGGAGAGAAATAGGAGGAAATACACAGGGACATGAAGAAATTTTTGTGGGTGATGGAAAAGTTCATTATTTTGATTTGTGGTGAATGTTCCATGGCTGTATATATATATATGTCAAAGCTCATTAAATTACATACTTTAAAACATGCACTTTACTGTATATCAATTAAACTTCAATGCTAAAAATACTAAATTCACTGGGATGAATGCCATGAGAAAGAAAAACCCTGAGATATTTGGGGATGTGCTGGGAAGATGCCTACTCCAGGCTAGGACTTGCAAGTGAAAAAATACCACCTAGAGAAGACATATTGATTTAACAGTGAAGGAGGATTAAAACTTATCAAGGAAGTAGAACATACTGGCAAGACTTTCCTAGCATGAGAAAGTAAAACATACAAATACACAGAGGCAGATAACATTGAAGGCCTTCCACAATTGGAAGGCTGAAGTAAAGCATGTAAAGGTGACATGGGAAAGGTGAAGTTAAAGAGGGAAACAGGATGTGTGAGACCTACATTCCATTTGAATGAACTTGGATTTTCTCTTGAAAGTTACGGAAAAGTTTTGAGGGCTTTTGAACATGACATGCTCTATTTATCCTACTACTTTAAAACAGTTTTGAGTAGAGACATGAGAAAAATAAATAGCTTACTAGTCATCAGTAATATAAGCATTTCTGAGGAGGGATCTTTTAAAAATTCTGTTATCAATTATAATTCAACTTTGTTTAATCTTTGAATCCATTGCACTGGTTCACAGTAGATTCCATTGCAATCTTGGAGCCATCCTTTCAGTAACATAAACATCTGCTGATATCACATTACAATGAACAAAATTCCTATTGAATAGTTTTCTGCAGTCTGGTTTTTAGATTAAAAGCATTGTTCTATTTCATTTTAAATTCCAAATGCTTCTTCCAAATTTACAAACCTCATACCTCTTAATCTCAGCCAGAAAAAAAAAAACCTAGAAAAATATAGGATAATGGTTCTTTTAAACTCACTGGATTCACACTCCTAGTAAACTCTCCCTTCTAGTTTCACTTTATGATAGTTAATGTGAATGCTTCTTCACCCTCAAATACATACAATTACACATTCAGGTAAAAGGTTTTGGTACCATTTCCATTTGTAAAACTTGTATTAAACATATATACACAACCTGCTGTTCTTAACAATAGGTCATGGACATGCTTCAGGGATGTGCATTTCTACTTTTATAATAAAAAAATACAAAATATGTACCTCCTATTTTATGTAAGAATTATGAATAATCTTGACTTTAAATGGATTAAAGATTAAACTTCTCCCCAGATTTGGCACTTATAAATTGTGTGAAACCCCAGCCAATTCCACCTGAGAAAGCCTAAAGTAAATCTCTATCTTGGATATTTAAGTACAATGTTACTTCTGTCTTGCACTGAAAATTAGTTTTCATAAATATGATGAAATTATTCCACATTGTGCTTTTGAACTCTTCCAGACCATTGCTTCCAAAACTCAAGCAGGAAATTCCTTTAGTTCATATTGTAAACTGTAGGATCTGTGTGTTTTCTCTGTATTAGCTTAAGCTACTGAAAAAGTGACAAAATTTCATGTAGAAGGCTTACTGGGGTGCTCTGTTAGAATGAACATATGGAATAAGTGACGATAGGGGGCTCATTGGAGGGGGATTTCAGCTCTGGGAAAGTTCACACTAGAGTCAATGAGACCAAATAATGACAATGGAATGTTGTGGGTAAAAGGGTTTATACCCAACTTTATTCTCGTGGTGGCAAGTTGAGCTCTAGAATCATGTCCACATCTGACAAGTCTGCAATCCATCTCTGACTCTGCCTCTGCCAGCCAGGGAGAGCACTGGGCAGAGCTCTTTATATAGCAACACCGACAATAATGGCTCATTGCCAACACATGTGCAAGCATGCACCTTTGCAGTGAGCCAATTACATCATTGCACTTGCACAGTGGACAAGTAGATTAGGGTCAGGTGAGCATCCGGGCCATGGGAACATCCATTTTCCCTACAATTGAGCAGAGAAAGAAGCTGACCTGTAAGGCATTTCAGGCCTCAGCCAATTCAGAGGAGCTCCAGAGATAAGATGGGCCTTTAAAGTTGTCCCAAGTTGAGGCAAGGTAGCTGTGCATTTGTATCCCTTCATCAGCCAGTCATTGGCCATGGGCTACTCCTAACCACCTTTGGCAAGGCAGTTCTTTCCAGCTGAGGACAATTCCTACTGAAGGCCTGAGCTGTGTGTTGTCAGCAGCTGTTACTGCCTGTAGCTGAGGGATGGTCTTAAGTAAGGAGTCCAGGAAAAGTGTCATAGTATCCACAGTATCCACTGCAATAACCAGTTGCAGAATGATAAATCATAAATTAAGGCTTATTTTGGTCTTTAGCCAATCAAGTTAGATTGTGCTGGAAAAAAAACTTGTCTGGCCGCAAATATATACATGATAAATGAGCAAGTGCATATCTGTAAATGTGTGTTATAATCCATCTACTAAGATATCCTTCTTAAAATAAGCAGGTCATTCAAGCCAGTCAAGACTTAGCAAACCATTCAGTATTATTCAAAACCAAACTGCCAGAGCTACAAGTAATGCTTATGGAACATCACTGCTGAATTGGAATAAATAGAATTCACACAATTATAAATCCTTTATTTTATATGACAGTTTTTACTTTGAGATACTTTTCTTCATGAATCTGAAAAACAATAAAAATAGTTTCCAATTGAGAAAAGATTTGACCACACTTACCTCACTAGAGCTAGGAATCTTTGTTAGCTAACTCTTATGGTTCCAGGGAATATTGAAACACTTAAGATAACTCAAATAATGAGAGTTCTGTTATAAGGAAATATGTTGAAAAACAAGAAAACCAAATATTTCATCCATGAGTTGAGGCTTCACCGAACCCAGGAAAAGTTCAACAATTATGCCTCTTGAGAAAAGTTTGTATAATAACCATATATATAGTAAACAGAGTGTAGTGAGGCCCACCAAAAAGGAAAATGGAAAGTGGTTCAAATTCAAGAGTCACTGAAGTCTTAGTGAGAGCTCAACCTCTTGAAACAACTTCAAGGCAGGAATTGGTTTTATACCTGCTATGGTATTCTGCCATTCTGGTAACACAATTTGTTTCTCCCTCTTTCTCATTTTAAAAAATTATGTTTTCATTCTTCTCTCAATGATCAATATGATGACTCTCCCCCACCCTACCCTGGGTTTCCATTTTGAATTCCCAAGATTGAGTGATCACCTTAGTTTTTACCTGAACACTGATTTGGAATCATGTTTGCTCATGTACTAGTGCACAGATTAGATTATATTGTGTCATAAGGATTTGCCTGCTCCAAATAGCTAAGATCATGGTTATGACAGCATGGTTCAGAGCATGGCCACACATGTCAACAGAACAATCTTGATATATCCCATCAGTAGAGGCATTCGGTAAGGGGAATTTCAGTTAGAAGAGGCAAAGGAGAGCAGATATCTAGTGTTATATGGCTAGAGGAAATCATTTACACATTTGAAAATGAGATCTCTATATATAAGCTATTGCTTAAATGCATGCATCTGCTCAAATACACACACACACATGCACATACACTAGAACACCTCTGCATAGACTTTTAAATTTATTCACCACCTTTAGTTGTTTTGATTTCATGATAAAAGATCCATAGGGAATGACAGTATTGAAGGAAAATAATCTGTATATTATTGAATGGAAATTAGCAGAAGATTTTAATGAGAATAAAGCAGTTATTAACAATGAGACATTCTCAGAAGAGAGCTAGATATGTTGCCAAGATAAAAGATTCTAGTTTGGACTTGAGGAAAATTTGGTGTTACGTACCAATTTTAACAAAGATGAACAGTATGTAGATGAGTGACAGAGAGTGTTCTTATTACAGGGAGATTTTAAAAGGTTAGCAAATAATATATACCACATTTGTTCATTATGTGATCTTCTTTAAAAAGTTTACAAAACCAGATTTTAAGAAAACCATTTCTGTGTACTTAATGTAATCACAGCAAATGACATTTTGTATTGATATAGAACGAGAGTTCACAGAGCTCCTTCGTTTTATCTTCATGTAAGCACAGAGAAGAAGGCAAGCAGAGCAAGGGCTCTCTTTGTTTTCATCTTTAAATCCACTATTTTTGACAGTAAAAAAGTGCTCAGTAAGTGTTTTGTACATTTCTGATAAGTAAAGGAGTGTGGGAGAAAAAGAAAGAACAAAGTCACATGAGTGGTAAAGCCAGAAATAAACTTACGTTTTCAAGAGTGTGTGTTCTGCTCTGCCACTTTCCCTATTTTGAAGACTAATAATAATCTACAATTACATATCATAATGGATTTTAAAATGCAATATTAGGGCAGAGTTTAAGCAAATTTTATATTGTAGTACTAGTAAGCCAGAGATATTTTACATAATTAACTTTAAGAATATGATAGTTGAATTTATGTAAATGATATATTTCAGTTGAAACTTCCTATAAGTAGTAAAAGATAGAGAACATAGAAGGGTCATTTGGTAGGTGGAGGAATGAAAAAGAGGTAAAAAGTTCAGCTTGGAACATATTAAGCTGAGGTACCTGTGAGACATTCAAGCTGAAATGTCCAAAAGGCAATTGGATATATGTGTCAGGGTTAGAACATAGATATGGGAGGCACCATGTCATTGGACGGTAATTGAAACCATGTAAATTGATTCAGCTCTCCCTGGAAGAGATGGAGAAGGGGGGCAACAATAAAACTCTGAGGTGTCCAAAGGAAATTTAAAGGAAACTGAGACAGCAATCATAGAGGTATGAGATACATAAGTCAAGCTTACTAAAGCAAAATAAATTGGTTTAAGAAAGAAATGGTTAAATGTTTAAATACTACTATACATAGCAGTTAATACATTAGCATTAAATGTTTAAATACTACTACTATTAAATATTATTATATAGTCAAGCAGTATTATGTAGTCAAGTAATACTATATAGTAGTAGTTAGTAGTAGTAGTATTTAATAATACTAAAAATAAAGAAGTAAAGGATCCACTGATTTTAGCAACAACAGTCATTACTTACCTTAATGAGAACCATTTTACTCACATAATGGAAATGGAAGCCCACTGTCCTGGGTTAAGGAAAGAGTGGAAAGTAAGGATGTGCAAAGAGATTGTTAATCACACTTCCAAAGAGTATGGCTGTGAGAAAGAGAACTATAGGGCATCAAAGTGTGTGTGTGGGTGTGGGTGTGTGTGTCTGATTTTGTTGTTTTTTAAACAGGAGATTCACCTGTTTGAATTCTTAGGGAATGAACCTAAGCATAAAGATAGAATTTAAAATATAGAAATGTGAAGGAATAACTAAGACATTATTTGTCTGAAATGTTGAAATACAATGACTGAAATAAAGCTAAGGAAAAGTAATTTTTTTAACAAAGTGTATAAGGCTGAATTAAGAATGACAGGTTTTGTACACACAAAGAAGGGGAAAAATCTTGCTGTCAGAATTAATATGTATGAAATACTAGTTGAATCTATCACAGCAGCCCTGAGAAGATGGGAGGGGGTAAGCACATGATTAATTTAAGGAAACAAACCCCCTCCTCCAAAAATATGTTCACCCATCCATCCACTTTTTTCTCAGACCAATGATTGATAAAGGAAATAGTAAAGATAGTACAATAATTTCCATAAATTTAAAAATCCCTTTCCCCTACTTTTCTGCCAGTCATTGTAATTACATATTCTCTTAAAGGTGTCCTTAACCTCACTTCATTCCTCTTTTTTCTGATAAAACCTGTTGGCTAAAGTCCCATAGAATTTTTCATATTTTCCTTTTGGCTTGTTTATACTGTAGTTTTGCTAATAAATAGTGCATTTAAAAACCTACAAAACTGCAGCCAATTCAAAATGATTTGGATTTCTTCTTGAATGTAAAAATGTATGCATATGGAACTTTCAATGAGGTGAGCAATAAAAGTAACTTGGCAAGACAGTTCTAGCACTGTTTGTAAATATGAAAAGCAAACTTAGTCAACTGCAATTCTTGGAATTTTTATTTGGTGTATTAATTTGTATGCATACTTGAAAAATTGTATCTACTGTCAAGGTGTGTTTATTTGATTATAAGATGAGAAAAACTAAAAACATTATCATTTTATCAGTGAACAGAGTAGTTAGACTATGACTAATATACTTTTTTTTCCATAATAAACAAACACTACAACTGAACCCAGAGAAAAGAGGAAAGTGAGGAAACATCATAAAAAAACTTCTCCATTCTGTTACAGAACATTAAAATAAATAAAAATAATTAATCCTTTTGGGGTCTTGGGGGGGTCCTATTTCCAAAAGTAATCTCTTTTGAAAGTCATGGGCATGCTAATACTGCCAAAATAGTGTCAAAGAGTTAAACTGTTAAACTCCTTCTATGTGTTTTGAAAAATTATGTAATTAATTTTGTCTTTCCCCATTGCTTCTTTTTAAAAATCTTTCCTTTCTAAACCTGTGTTTTAGCTTTGGCACTAGAAAAGAGATCCTTTTGGCAATTTTCTCTTTTTTAATAATACTCTGTTAGACAGTAAAATAAAAAGCTATAATTCTATCTCTAGATAGAACTGATCTTCATTCATGCTAAGTAAATTACTTGTGTATATAAAATTTTGGTAAAAAATAAAAAACTACTGGAATCTTAGCCTAATGTGGGGAGCTACCTTTTGGGTCCACTGTTTTATCCAAAATAAAAATTGTTTAAATAAAAGAATTATCATCATTAATTGATCTTCATACAAATAACTACAGCCTTAGCTTTAATTATGAATAAAAAACTAAAGGTCAGAGTAAATAACCTTGAAAAGTCTCAAAGTTAGTAAGTCCTAGTGACGTAATAAAGACAAATATGCTGATTTTTATAACTTAATTCTCTATGGTATTCCTTATCTTTTCTTTTTGAATTACGAAAATAGTACCAAACTGAAAGAAATCTAAAAACAGACATTATCTTGCTCATTGCTGTTAAGAATTGTGTGGCTGACTTCTCAGCTGTTAGCTCCTGACCTCTTAAATGTTGATGTTTTTTCAGCTTTATTTTCTCCAAGGAGAAAAAAATATGAGGCAGGAAAGAGACTTATAAAAGAGAGTATCTTAGAACATATCAACTGAACAACTCCTACATCTGAACAGAAGCCCAAAAATTAGGTGAAGGCCACATTATTCATCGCCCACCCACAGGGGTGGGTCAGGATTTTATAGCCCAGGCCTAGGAGAGTGGGTTAATATGGGTGTGGACCTGAGAAGTGGCTCCTTTTCTACCTTGCTTTCTCCAAAGAAAGGCCCTAGCAGGTGAGTATTCCTTTGTCCAGGGCAATCCCTGGAATTTGAAGTGTGTTGTTGGTACCATATCTTACCACACTCTCTTCTACCTTGACTTTCTTAATGACTACTGCATTACAATAGAGAAATGAAAGCTTTACTCCCCCACAAAAAAAGAAAAAAGGCAACCTGAATAATTGAGCCCTCTGAAGTCAATGCTGAATTGTTAAATTTACAGTATTAATTAGATCATAAAGGAAGGAAAACAATATATTTCAAAGAGATGTGGATGAGAGAAAATGCATTTTTTCCCCTTCACTTGCTTGTAAATTTTATTTTATTTATACCTGCAGAGAAGTTTCCTAGGCTTTGTTGATAGGGCCTATAAAAACTTTTGGGAGGTTTTGTGCCTCTGAAATGTGTGTGTTGGACTTTAGGATTTTCAGGGAGAAGTGGAATTAAAAGATATTTAAGGGTTTTATTTATTTATTTATTTTAAGTTTTGAGTACTGCTTGCTTTCATTCTTTTTCTGGCTTAATGTTTCCGTTTTTTTTTTTTAATAGAAGTTACAGTTTCTTTTTAGAGGTTAACTTAAATTTTTCCTGTATTCTGTGTCTTGTTAACCTGATATAAGAAGAATTTGGAAAGCTAATATGGGAAGTTAAGAAACCTCAATAATTATATTAATTTAGTACTCTGAAATAGTTTCTGAGTATCCATAGAGAAATTATGCAAAAATGTAAGCTCTTAAAAGTCTCCTGATTTACTTATTATTTCAAGATGAAGATGGCAGACAGAGCCTACCTATTTTCCCCTCCCCAACAAAGCCCTTTAAAATGCTAAGAAATCTATATTGAAACAACAGCTATCATGGGATGGTTCATCTTATTTAATTATTATTTCTCATAGCATTATCAGAAGGCTAGTGAGAGCACCTCCCTCATGGATACCAGAGAGGCATAGAACCAGCGATGGATAAAGGAAGGAGTGTTGGATCACACGTTCAGGGCAATTAACTAAAGGATTGCTTATAAAACAAATAGGATGACCTCTTTCCCTATTTCATGGGTCTCAGTCTGGGAGTTGCAGCAGAATCTTGAGAACTGGTTTCTAAACAAAGGGAGAGATTCTCCTGACTCATGAGCAAGGGATGGATTTAAGAATGGATTTTATACATATAATCCCTGTATCTATAAAATTATAGATGTTATTTTTAATTATGTTTTAATTAAGGGATGGTTTTGAAGTGATTTTGGACTACCACAAAAGGAGCAGAAAGGGGGAAACAGACAGGAGAGTTCTAACCAGACCCTCCTTAGTCTCACAATAAATGAGAGCCTGAGTCATTCTGTCCTATTCCCAGCTGAGGCTGAAAAGAAAAGCTTGTATCTTGACAAGACCCATGCACTTATTAAATCCAGAGTTCAGCTTTCTCATTCAGTGTGGGGGGGGTGGCAGCATGGGAAGGGCAGCATGGGAATTTGTGACTTATTCAATAAATAAATATTTATTAAATGCCTACTCTATGTCAGAGAGTGTTCTAGACCTTGGGAGTATGGCAGTGGATAATGTATAGCTCCTGCCCTTATGGATCCCACATTTCACATTCTAGTAAGGAAACATGCATTAAATAAATAAACCCAAATTACATTACTCTAACTACATATTGCTAAGTGAGAGAAAGAAAAATAAAGAGAGGGAGCCTACCAATGGAATGGCCCTGTGGTGATAGGGAGTGTGGTCAGGAAGGGCCTCCTGAGAAGGTGATACCAAACAGAAATCTGGAAGAATTGAAGGAGAGAACCATGCATAGGAAGAACTTTCTAGTCAAAGGAAAACTGTTAGTACAGAAGCTCTGAAGCAAGAGTGGAATCAGTGTATACAAGGATCAGCAAGAAGGCCAGTGTACAAGTGGTGAATGACATATATGACTGCACTAGAAACTCACAAAAACTCCCTATTCTGATCAGTATCACTCCTTGTATAAAAACTGGATTAATCAACCAAGACCTTGACAAACGCAAACTGTGAAATATTAAGGCCAGGATGCAGTAATATCTACAGGCTGATGGATAAGGGGATTGTGGAAGAAATAGAGTGGAAAATGAATCCTTAATGTTTTAAGTTTTAGTTGAGATGCTAAGAGAGCCATAAAATAAGAGGCAACTACAAAAAAAGACCAAGATGGAGATCTTAGAAATGAAACTGTTAAAATATTGATTTTAATTTTTATACTTATAATCCTTGTATCTATAAAAGTATAGATGTTATTTTTAATTATGTAAACCTGTGGATTCCCACAAGCTAATAGGAGTGGACTGATCTGAACCACAATTACAAGGAATGGGTTTTAAAGGCAGATGATCAAAGAATCAGACATTTATTCTTTCTGTTGAGCTGACAGGTTTTCAGGCACACACCAAACACACTCACCCAGTTAGGACCATGACTAGGAATTAGTTTTCCATATTTAAAAACCAAGTTCTTCATTTTATTCCAATGAATCAAATACTGAATGTGGAAACAAAAGCACAGAAGCTACAATGTTCAAATGTAAGTATTCAGACTCACTTTGAACACTGAGTAGATTTTAACTAAGTTACCAGAAACAAACATTATCTTTTTTATCTGCTAGCTAATTACCACTGGGAGGTGAGGGTGGGTAGGGAGATCATGAAGTAAGCACCTAGGGCAAATAAAAGATTGCCAAAAGTAATATTTCTGATTAAAATAATTCTTGCAGACTATCCCCAGATTTGTCTTGCTCATTCATTCTTTGGTGTATTTGCCTCCCTTAATTTTCCCTTGATTAGGCATATTTCACCTCAACTTCAAACACTAAAGAAAATTTTATATCTTGCATGATGGTGTCCAAGTCTCCTAAAGCACTTGAATTTTTGTTTTCTTAAATCACATCAGGGTTTGTGATTAAGGTCATGAATTTGTCCATTTTGTAATATGCATCAGATTAGTGCTTACACATATTTGAAGTAGGCAGGAGCTACTAATGGGCCACAAATGATTGGTCACAATGCTGAAATTCTGCCAGTAGAAAACAGAAATATATTCTATTGGAGTGAACATATTTTCTCCAGTCGAATTAAAATGCAAATACCACTGGATGGCATGATATGTTTTTACTCTCACGACGTCCTGCTCCTGTCTAATCAGATTGCTTTCCTCAATAATAGTAAAAGCAATTAAAGAACCCACACAACTTTTAGGTATTTGTTAGCCTGGAAATACTTCATGATGAAAAATAGAAAGGCAAAACTTTGAACTAGTGGATAAAAATACAGAAAGGGAGTTATATACACTGATATGTATACTAACATCTACATCAAAATTTTCCAAGTGCTAATTTTAGTTTCTTATACAGGTCTATAATTTTATCTTTGTTCATCTTTTGTGCTTAAGAAAAGTGAAACTTTCTTTAAGGAAAAAACTACTGTGAGCTAAATATTGTTTATATGTTCATTTTTAGGCACAGAGGAATTCAGAATACATGCTAGTTATTTTTAAAATCTTTTTGCTTATTTTTATTTTTCCACAGTATAACAACAAAATAAAGTAAGCAATATGGTGTATAATTACTTATAATCACTATTGCTATGAATTTTTATAATAAATTGTCATTACTATGTGCCTTAATCCACTCAGGCTGCCATAATAAAATGCCACAGACAAGTGCCTTAAAACAACAGAAATTTATTTCTCACAGTTTTGGAGGCTGGAAGTACAAGGTCATGTGTCAACCAACCCAGTTCCTAGTGAGAACTCTTCCTGGCTTGCAGACAGACAGCTGCCTTCTTGCTGCTTGCTTTTCTTTCTTTCTCTCTCTCTCTTTCTCTCTGTATGTGTGTGTGTGTGTGTGTGTGTGTGAGAGAGAGAGAGAGAGAGAGGGAGAGAGAGAGAGAGAGAGAGAGAGAGAGAGAGAGAGAGAGAGAGAGAGACACTCCTTCTCTGGTATCTGATGTCCTTTCCTGAAATGACACTAATCCTATTGGATCAAGGCTCCACCCTTATGACTTCATTTAACTTTAATTATTTCCATAAAGGCCCTATCTCTTAATGTTGTCACATTGCTAGTCAGGGCTTCAACATATGAATTTTGGAAGGACAGAAACATTCAGTCCATTATATGGTGTAAGTGTTGGACAAAACTCAGGAATATCCTAAAGTTCATTGAATAATAGGTATTATACATTGCATACTAATGTTCAATAAATAAGGCATATTGCTAAAATTATATATCTTACTAAAATTATTAACATTTAACAGGTGTTAAATGTTGCCAAGTCTCTTAGTATCTCTTATAGTTATGGAGAAAAGTTAAGAGGAGAATACTTATTGTTACATTTCTCATAATTATTAGCATTTAAAGTGATGTTTAGAGAATACAATAATAATCCCTAAAGTAATGAATCCCAAAGAGGATGCTACACTAAATGTAGATTCAATAGGCTAAGTCTAGTAATTTTTAATCTATTTTGGCTATATATCTAGTCAATTTTAACCATATTCAAAGTTGTGTTTGTAATGGAAAATTAGAAAACTTTTGTAGGGGTGAGAAAGGCAGCTTTTCAACCCCTAGTACCTCAGTGATTGTGCATAACATAGGAGCAACCCAGAACTCCCCACAAACCACACTGTAAATCACAGAGGTGAATGAGCAAAGAAAAGAAGTTGGCCCACCATGGGACTTCTGTAGTGAGGGATGAGATGACCTTGTAATAGAAATAGCTGAGAAACAAACTGAGAATGCAGAGTTCAGAGTACCCCCAAGGTAAGGCCTATTTAATTGGTAAGAGGAAGGGATATATGGGACTCTATCCAAAATAACCACACAGACCATAATTTCACCAAATTCAGATTAGAGCAGATGATTAAATGAATTAATCCCATCCCTTTTTCCTAGTCAAGAGATGGGATTAACTCATTTAATCATCATAAGAACTCTAAGGAATAATTACAATTATCTTTCCCAAATCAAGCTGGGGAAATAGAAATTCAGAGATATTAATTTCCTCATAGTCATACTGTAAAAAAAGTGTTGAAAGATTCTAGCTTGTTCAAGAATAGTCCTAAATTTTCTTATTTCTTTCTATCTTTGCTCCACCTTCCAGATGAGACTTACTATATATACTTAGCTTATGATTTTTCTGGTTTATTTAAATCTAGAAATTAAGACAGTGTTTCATTATTCTTGAAAAAGTCAAAAGGCATTTTCAGGGATAGTATATTGAAGATAACTCTTAAAGAATAGGTGTTTAAGGCATATTATGAGAAGAAAAACATTCTGGGAAGCAGGAAAAGATTGTGCTATTTAAAGTCCCTCCACTGAACAATTATAATTTAATTTAAAAAGCAATTTTAAAACTTTTCTCAGTATAATGGATACATAACTTTTCTTACTATAATGGATAGATTTCTTAGCATAATGAAAGAATAGTTTTAGTTATACTTAACATTTTCAAAGTTGTTTCTTTTTGTTGTTCTTTGAAGAAAGAGTGGATCTGGGGCATTTGGCAATAGATAACTTATTCGATATTTCTTATACTTTTATTTTTTAATTAATTATATACATTTAGTGATGCTATCAACATATCTTGACTTTAAATAAACAGCTTTGAATGTACTCCTCTTATATTAAGGGTAATACAAATGCATTAGTTTCATAGTCTCCCTGCTGAAGTCTCAATGGGATTTTAGATTTTGAATAAATGAGCCTGTTTTGTTGCTGAAGAAAAATGTAATTAAGCTGATTTTCTTTGGTCTTAATGAATTTTAGTCAATGATTATTGAATTATAATTCCCACAAATGATACATAAATCTCAATGCTTTCATATACTATTAATGCTTTAATTAAGCATTGCCAACTGCTGTGGAATTTTACATATGCCCCCAATAGGTTAGCATCTTAAATAGCTCAATGTTCTTGTACAAATATAGCTATTTTTGCTGCTTTGTTTATGGTTCACACATTTAGAACTTAAGATCAAGTCAAGAAGAGAAGAGTTTAGAAATACTTAAAGTAAAGCATCAGGCCAAACAAAACTCCTAAAGGTAAGCTCTAATAGTTACAAAAAAGTCTTTGGAATTTAAAAACAAATTGTTTAACTTCAAGGAGGGAAAGTAGAACTCTGAGAACAATAGCCACTTTCAGAAATTCCAAGTATTAAATAATGTAATTAAATATCTATTCAAAGAAGAGTAGGGGATGTGGGCTAATTAATGATAGTAAATGGAAATATCTCATCATATTTGGATACAAATTAAGAAACTTGGGTAGAAAGATAACAAAATGAAAAAGTAAAGTTTAAATGAAACAATGAGAATCAAACATTTACAAACAGAATCTACTTGAAAGAAAAGAAAAATAATTTATTTTCCCAATTCAAATACAAAGTTAGCAGAGTTTACCTGGTAGCATGACTTATGCTATTTCAGATTAATGGTTGCCTTGTATTGAACAATGATCTATCACGTACAATTGAGATATTAGAGTTGAAATGTACTTTTTTAACACATGAGCAAATTGAAGTCTAGACTGGCTAGTAATATATCAGTCCATATTCACGTCAGGTTTTAGACTTGCAGAATGAATGTTTCCATTCAGTGACTTTCTATTGGAATTTATTCTTACAGAACCTGCGTTCTAATTAGGGCAACAGGTGCTAAATAATTAGGACACAATGACATAAATTTTTTAATTGAGGTGCATTTTAGCACAAAGATTTTCCAAAGATGTGCCATTTTGCAGATTATGAAAAGAAGAAAAATATTTATCAGCTTTGAAAAGGTGGGGGAGGGTATAGCATTAATAAAAATATGGTAGTGTGAAAAATGTGGCCTCTTCAGAGAATCATTGGAGTATAGGGTGCATTGGGGAAAACCATTTTGTTCTTTATACCTTTGCTATACCCCTGGATGATAAAAATGAAGGCTTTTGATATTGTAAAGCTGATAGGACATGCCAGCACCTTTTTCATAGTTCCATTAAGACATATCCACCACATAAAGGAACATTTCTAGTGTGATTGACTCATGTGACAAGAATAAGATATTTATATCCCAACACAAGAACCAAGCAACCAACAATTATATAAAATGTACCCTTGTGTAATATTGTCCATTTCAGCCCTTGGAGGTGAAACAACCCCAAATATCAAGCAACTAGAACCCAAAACTTGGAGGCTCCAGTAAATCTAGACCCTAAGTACACAGACATATGAGGGGAAGGGTAAAAAAAATAGAAGAGGTAGGAAAGGCATTTGCAAGGTATAAGTACTAGTGCTTCACTTATAACAAAACCAAATACTTTTCAGATATTCAACTAATTAGCAAATTTGAATAGTATTTGCAGAAACATAAAAATATGAGAAATATTTAATTCCTTATAAGATATACTCTGTATTATGTTTTATGATGTTACTTCCTTACACTCAGGATGTTCAAAATTTTTTCACTTTCTCTCATTGCTTTTGCAAATTTGGTATTATGCCAAGAGGAACATCTTCCAGCTGAACAAATAGCATTTTTCTTAGTTCACTGGAGCACTGAAGTGCACACTGAAAATAATTTGAAAATAATTTATAGTTTTGGCCTGAACACTAAATATTTTTTTGAATAATTTCCAGTTCCTCTCTACCTCGTTAATCACTTTTTGAAAGATGTACAATTTCATTAATGGTTTCCTATTGCATTCAGAATATGTAAATCAGGGGGATTAATTTGATTCTTGAATTTTTTTGGCATGTATGTAAAGAAATTAAGCACCGGGTGGGGTCATTATCATTCTTGCACTCCATATCATTATGGAACTGGAAATCACTTAAATATATAATCACTAGTATCTCCTATTTCAATATTCAGCCTCAAAATGGTTTTAGTCTGTAATATATAATCATTCATATGGTTTAAGAAACAGGTCTAGCTAAATAAAAACCAAAAAGTTTGCCAAAGTACATCTGAAAACAACATTAAAGACATGGATTTCTATGTGCAGAGTCTTAGAGGAGAAGTATATTTCTTAAAAACAAAACAAAACATACCATCAATCTCTTGCTGTTCTGTTGAAGAATTAATTCTAATTTTTCAATGTTCAGTATCCACTTAATATCGATTGTATTTGGGGGATGCAAATACTGCTGGTGTATATCAAGTTAATTACAGTGATGGAGCTTGGATTTCACTTATTGGTACCATCCAGTAAAGAAAGAGCTAAATGCAGAATGTCAATTTAGGGAAATTGCATACATAGACTAAGGTTTCTTGGTGATGTTCCTACTGTAGCCAGTTGAAGGGCTTCTACTCCTCCCTTGAGTTTAATGAGAGACCACTTTCTGGGCTTTGAAGCTGCAGATGCAAACTTCTTCAGTTGTATCTTTAAAAACAACTATCAAATAACTCTTTGGAAAGCTCCATTTTTTTCTCTTCTACTCAGAATTTGTCTTTTTCTTATATCTTTTTATTTAGTTTGGCTCTCAGCCCAATATCTGTCTCCTCAGCTGGTACCAATTTGACTCCTGGCTTCTTCAGAACAGTATGTGATTAGATAAGCCAGCTGGCCACAAGAAATCTTATTTTGACAATCCACTGACACAATCAGCTGCTGCTGGTCTCATTCTTAACCCACAGGTTCTTGATGTTACTCTCTTCTTTTCCCGGAGGGCATTTTCTTCTCATGGCTGAAAGAGAGAAAACCCAGATAATTTCAATCAATGAAGATCTACAACATAAAAGTCTGTTCAAGTTGCTGAACAAAATAAAAGCAATAAACAGAGATGTGAAGGAAACAGAAGAAAAACAATGAAGTTCTCCTAAAAGTTAAACCTTGCATCGTACACACATGCCACCTTGACTGCTGTCAGATAAAATGGGTTCTCCTTCCTCAATGGCTTCTTCTATTCAGTTAACTCCACTGTCTTGCCAACGGGTTTCAGCCCCGGGCAAGTTTGCTGTGGATTCAATGTGACCAAAGAAATTGACAGCAAAACGTTCTTTGGGGTGAAAGGGTTTATTACCTGGCTTGTTCTCCCGGTGGTAGGTCGAGCACTAGCATCTCTGCCTCCACCCAGAGCACTGGGTTGAGCTCTCTATATAGCACAATGATAGCTTACCGCCTAAAGGTGTGGAAATGGTAGCCTAGCAATGGGCCAGTTACATCATCAGGTGGTTTAAGTTTAGTGAGGATCGTGGCCATAGGAACCCCAACTTCCCCACACTCCACCCCTCCAGGATTCTTGCCTTACAATCTACATGCTTTCAATCTTCCACAATGGTCCCTGTGCCAGAAAGCTGGAGCATTGTAACCAGATTCCACACAGCAACAGAAGATAACAAAAACTTAGAGATAATAAAAATTAAGATACAGCCAGATTTTGATACAGGAAACAAAAATTATAATAATCCTCAAACCAGAGGAAGTTCCCAATCCTCAAAGACTTTAGGGGCAATAAGACACATGTTTTAATGACACCAACATAGGCAAATCTTGTCCATCAGGTAGGATGCATGCAAGACAGTGATCCTGTGATAGGACTGTAGTAAGAAGAGGGTTCTTTCCAGGTCTAGTATACCATACTTTTACTCCTTTCCCCATTGGGGTTACTGAAGGGTCTATATATAATGCTACTGGAGGTGCATGCACTGGCCATAATGACAAAACAAAACTGCCCGGTAAGATGCTCCTACCTTGTGGCCATTCAGGATATACTACTGTGACCTTTGGGGGCCACTCTGCTGTTATTCCAGGAATACACAGGCGGCCAGCTTCCAGGCCTTGTCCCCCAAGGTGCTAGGAGAGCCAGCTATCATTGGTCCATGTGTTGAAAGTTCCAAAGCCACGTCCACTCAATGGAGTCTCCAGGGTTCAGTGCAGTTGGTGCTGGCAACAAGATGTTATTCTGGTGGTTGAACCTTGGCTTCAGTGATTCTTCCTTGGTTTGTACTTGCAGTTGTATAGGGAAGGCAGTCATATGTGTTAACATGTCTATGGGGCTCAGGGCTCCCTCTTGGGGTCTCTCGTTCAAACACCATAGCACGGTCCATAAGCAGACTGACCATCCCCACAGACTATTGGTATCTGACTAGTCCGGATTTTAACAAGCCATTGTGCCTCGGTATCATGCCTGCTGCAGTAGGATTGTATGGCACATGAAACTTCCATTTGATTCCCAGCTGTCACATCCATTCTTGCAGTGCATGTTCAGTAAAATGGGAGCCCTGATCGTTACCAGTTACGTGTGGTCGGACATAGGCAGCAAGGAGATGCTCCAGACCTCTTTTGGTCATCTGCTGGTCTGCACAACGTGTAGGAAAAGCAACCAGAAGTCCAGCAGCTGTATCCACACAAGTCATCACATACCGATATCCTTCTGACACAGGTAGAGGCCCAATATAGTCTATCTGCCACCTGATGAGGGGTATAGGCCCCTTAGCTATTGTACCATGTTGCTGTGGAACTCAGTGCAAGTCTCTTTTGGAGCACATGACACACTTCTGCCGGGCTCTACTAACTTCTTCAAAGGTCAAAGGCAAGCCTCACCAACGGGCGTCAGCCCACATTGTCTTTTGCCCTGCATGCAACAAATGCTGATGTAACCATTGGGCTACATCAGAGGCAGGCTTTCCTTCTAACTTACATATTTGGACCAATTTATGTGCTTCATCATTTCCTGGGGATTCTAGTGGCAAATGACCTGTCACATGGTATACTGTAATTATTTTAGTCTGACCACAGGCCCATATGTCTTGCCACAATTCTTGCCCCCAAAGGGGTCAGCGACCAACCAGCAGTTGGCATGGTACCAGGTTGGTAGCCACAGGGTCAAGCCCCGATAGATAGCCCAACTGTCAGTGCAGACAACTATAGGGGAGGGCTCCTGGCTGATCACAAGCCACATGGCCTGTAACTCTGCCCATTGGCTGCTCTTCCCTCACCATCTTCCATCCATATTGTCTCAGTTTTAGGATGGAAAGCTATGGCCCTCCATTTTGGGGGCTGCCTACAGCTGGAGGCATCTGTGTACCATGCATCTTCAGGTATAAGGGCTCCTCCCTCCCAATAGGGACTCTCTGCTACTAATGGTCCAAAAGCAAGTTCTTTCTGCTTTTCACTAGTATATGTCACTGGCCCCAGTAAGCTTGGAGTTCTTCACTCAAAGGGCTGCTAGAGAGGGTACTACGCTGCTGTAGGTAAGCACCCCACTTGGCTAGTGTGGGTGTTTGTGCCACACCACTCCTTGGCTTTTGGGTACAGTCTCATACCCAGCCCAAGATGGGATAGGTGGTTATTACCTTTATCGGGACCATTCCAGTGATGGGTTCTGTAGCCAGCAAGGTGTGATACATGGTAGTCAGTTGTTTTTCTATCAAAGTGTATTGTACCTCTGCCCCTTTCTGGAGTGTGACCAGAATCCAACAGGTTGGCAAGTTCATTCAAGCTTCTGCCAGAGACCCCAGCCATAACCATCTTCAGTCACATCATGAACATCCAGCTCACAGGGCCTTGAGGGGTCTATCACACTCAAGGCCTGCACGGCCTTGACTGCCCATTTTGCTGTAGTAAAGGCAGATGCACATGTCTCATCCCAGTCCCACCTGACGCCCTTTCATACCAACCGGTATAAGGGCTTCAGAATTTGTGCCAAGTGTGGGATAAACACTCTCCAGTAGCCTAGAAGACCCAGAAGCTCCTGTAGCAATGCTACAGTTGTGGGGGTAGGAGAGGCCTGGACTTTATCTATAACTGCTTCTGGTATCACTTTGGTCTTACCCGACCAGACGACCCCCAAGAATGTGACAGACAAACCAGGTCCCTGAACCTTGGTACTGTTCACAGCCCAGCCTTTCTCCTGTAGATGTTGTATCAGTCTAGGTGCTGCACCTTCTAGATCTGAAAGAGAATTGGATGTGAGCATGACATCATCAATATAATGGTACGGTTGCACCGTTGGCGGTTTCTCCCATGTGGCCAAGTCCTGGGCTACAAGTCCATGACAGATGGTGGGGCTGTGGAGGTATCCCTGTGGAAGGACGGTGAAAGTCCATTGCCATCCTTCCCACCTGAAGGCAAGCTGTTCCTGACTTTCTTGCCCAATTTCAATGGAAAAGAAGGCTTCAGCAAGATCTACCACATAATGGTATATTCCTAGTTCATGGCTGAGGGTATCCATCAAGCCTGCAATAGAGGGGACAGCAGCATGCATAGGGGGTATGACTTTATTCAGTTCTCTGTAATCCACAGTCATACGTCAGGAGCCATTTGGCTTTTTTACTGACCACACTTTGGAATTGAAAGGACTATGGGTGGGCTTTATAATACCCACTTTTTTCCAGCTTCTGGAGAGTTTCTTCAATCTCTTTATGCCCTCCAGGCAGTTTGTGTTGTTTGGTATTAGTCACCTGCCGAGGCACAGGCAGAGCTATGGGCAGATGCCTAGCATGTCCCCTCAGAACTGCCTTCACCACACATACTCTCAGTCTGAACTCACCTGCAGTGGTCTGCAACCAGAGACCCTGCAGGATATCAATCCCCAGAATATACTCAGGGATAGGATATATATACACAGTATACTCTTTTGGGGGTAGATGCCCTATTCCCAAAGGTATTTGGGCTTTTTACACTCTGACAGCCTTACCCCCATATCCATCTATGATAGTGGGGGTCTCAAGGAACCGCTCAGGGTTACCATGAACCAGTGAACATTCAGCCCCAGTGTCCACCAGAGCCAGGATGTGTTGTATGTTCACTGGGGACCAATGGATAGCTATTTCAACATGTGGCCTCTGGTCCCCCTCTGGTCCCTCAGGGCAGATACCTTGACCTTCCCCTCAGTCAAACCATGTTCCCCAATCACCTTCCTGTGTGGGCTCAAGTGAGGTTGGTTCACTCTCCAGCAGGAAGTGTTCCAAACACACAGGCTGGACTTGTGGCTCTGTCTCTGATCTCTATCTCTTTGGTCTTAATGGCTGGAATGGCTGCTTTGGTTTCAGCTGTTGCCATAGCTCTAGTAAGATCCTATTTGACTTCCTATCTAATTTCTTTCCATCTGCTCCTGCCCATATTAAATCAACCCACATCTGGGTCCTCGTAACCTTCATGGGGCCCTGTAAATTCTTCTTGTCAGTAACAGGTATTATTTCTTTCCGGGTTCTCGTTGCTTCAGCCTCTCCTAAGTCTGCTACTGTATGTGTCACCTTGCTTATGGGATGCCCTAAGTGAGGGGAAAGAATGGCCACTAGAGACCCAAAGAGGGATCTATGAGCCGTTTGAAGTACAATATTGCTCATCCCAGTAATGAAAATCTCTTCATCTGGGCCATAATTCTCTGGACTATAGATGGTACTTCTTATGCCTAGCTCTCAAACCAGCTGTTGGAGTTCAGCATACATCTGCCATCTAACAAGAGAGGATGGTAGATCACCCGGATTGGGCCACACAGCAGGATGTGCAGCCATAAACCAGTCAATCAAGGAGGGTGTGACTCTCTGGGGTCTGATGTGCATTTTGTAATCGCTGCCTCAAGGCAGGCTGCACTGTCGGTGAAAACAGCTTTCCCATCTCTGATCCCGACAGAACAATTCCATCCACCCCTAAGTCCCACAGACGCAGGAACCAAGCTGATATTGACTCCGAGGGCTTCTGCCTAAACCGGGAGCCCAAATCCACCAGCTCAGCCTGAGTATAGGGGCGGGCCATAGAGCGCTCCACGACCTGGGGAGGGGGCTGCTCCTCTCCTTGGGGAACTCTTGGCTGCTGGATCTTTATCTTCTTTACAACCACTGGGCGTGCTTTCAATACAGGAGGTGCCAGTGCCTCTGGCACCACCCCTTCATCCTTCCCCAGCTCCTCCATTTCTGGGGCTGATGGAACCTTTCACTCCCCTCTCCCGAGTGCCTCCTGTGCTACAACCTTTACCTTTTCTACTGTGCCTCACAGCAATGCTACCTCAGTCTTTAGAAGCTCTCTTACCTTAACCTCAATGCTTCATAGCTGACGTTCTCATGCCACCTCCGCCTGTACTTCCCTCAGGAGTTTGTCTTTTTTCTTGATGGCCTCTTCTTCCTTCAGAACACCTGGCAGCACTGCCATCTCATTCTGTAAGGAATTGTTTACCTCTCCAATGGCACCTTGCTGCCAACGTTCTCGTGCCTACTCCTTTCGCATCAATGCCATTTCCTTCTTCACGGAATCCACAGAAGTGTGCAGCTCTCATTCTCGTGCTGCCTCTCACTTCAGTGCCATTTCCTTCTTCAGAGAATCCACAGAAGTTTTCAGCTCACGTTCTCGTGCTGTCATTTCTTGGGTCTCTTCTGTAGACCTTTTTAATACTGTGAGAAGCAACCAACCCACAGTCCCCACTGCCTCACGGGCACTCTGCTTCTCAAAAGATCTACTTACTATACCAAGGGCCACCCGTACAGCCTCAGGTGTCACCTCCACTTGCCTCGAGTCCTGGGGTGTGGACCAGTCCTCTAGGAGGCAAGCCACCTCAGACCACATACCCATTGGGGGACAGTCCACTGTCTCCCCATTCACAGGGGCAACCCGCTGAAGCACCCCTCCCATAGGGCCGCCTGTCTTTTTCCTTGGTCAACAATGAACCCTGCCGACATCACCAATTGTCTTGCCAGTGGGTTTCAGCCCCGGGCAAGTTCACTATGGCTTCAACGATGACCAAAGTAAATGACAGCAAACGGTCTTTGGGGTGAAAGGGTTTATTCCACAGCTTGTTCTCCCAGCGGTAGGTCAAGCACTAGTGTCTCTGCCTCCACCCAGAGAACTAGGCCGAGCTCTCTATATAGTGCAATAATAGCTTATTGTCTAAAGGTGTGGAAATGGTAGCCTAGCAATAGGCCAATTACATCATCAGGTGGTTTAAGTTCAGTGAGGATCTTGGCCATAGGAACCTCAACTTCCCCACATCCACACAGTATACTCTTGTCTTAAATTTCTTTCTCAAATGTAATTTCCCCTAGAGTGTAGCACAGAGAAGGCAAACAGTGAATCTGTGGCATCTTACTACACTGAAGGACAGTGACTGCATTGGGGTATGGGTGGGGACTTGATAATATGGGTAAGTGTAGTAACCACATTGTTTTTTCATGTGAAGCCTTCATAAGAGTGTATATCAATAATACGTTAATAAAAAAATTTTGTAATGTAATTTCCCCTATAATGTTAGTATTTAGATATTAAGTCTCCCATATTTAGGTATTTCATTTAGATATTCTTATCTGTCCTTTTTCTTTTAAGAAAAAGAAAACTTTTACTTGATGTCACATCTCCATCTAAACAATAGCATTTCTTCACTCTTAATCCAATTCAACTTTTTTATAAAAGTTGCCTAAACTCACTGTGGATAAAATGAAGGTTCCTGTGGCCAGGATTCTCAGCTGGCCTTGGTTGGCTAGCTCACTACACACATGTGAGCAATGCGTCACTGTTGATTCTATATAGAGAGTACTGCCCAGTGCTCGGTTTGATAAAGTGGCAGGGCTGCAAGGCTGCAGGAGAGAAGAATGGAGGCTGGATTGGTGGCAGCACCGAGGACAGAGGTCCAGAGGACGGCTGCGCGGGTAGACAGGCCCAGAGGCAGAGACCGGCTTGCTGTATGCAGTCTCACTCTGAGTGAACGGGTTTGTAGTGATTGACCTGCTACCGTGGAAATAAAGTTGGGTATAACCCTTTCACCCCAAGAATGTTCTACTGTCATTTCTTCGGTCACACTGAATCCATAGTGAAGTTGCCCCGGGACTGAAACCCATTGGAAAGACAATGGCATAGTTGGCAAGATTCATTGTTGAAGAAGGGAAAGGAAAAGCTGCCCTCATGGAAGGAGTGTTTCAGAAGAACAGGTGGGGGTAGAGGCCCTGCCAGTGCTGGAGGCATCACCCCCTCCTCGGTTGAGACCCCAACTGGTTGAAAGCTGGTGGAAAGCCCAAAGGACTCTGCAACCATGGGTTCTTCCAGGAGAGGTGCAGCCCGCTTCTCTGGTTGTGGAGCAGTCCATGCTCTGCTTCTATTCTTAGGCTCAAGCACAAAAGGAAATATGGTCTGCTTATCGAAGGAAGAATTTAAAGGGCCCTGTGAAGGTCACGAGGACCCTGATGTGGGTTGGTTTGAAAAGGCAGAAGCAGACAGAGAGAAATTGTATCGCTGGAGCTGTGGCAACAACTGAGACTGGAGTAGCAGTTCCAGCTGCTGAGGATGAAACAGAAGGCAGAGATAAAGCAACAAGATCAACATGTGTGTCTGCAAGACTTTTTGCTGGAGAGGCTGGAGAAGGTGGGTATTGTGAGGCCCACCCAGAGTTCTTTTGGTTGACTCCTTTGAGTAGAACTGGTTTGAATACAGCCAGGATGACCACTTGGTGGCAATGGATCTCCTCAGGCTTGAGGGTTATTATTATAATTTGTTGGAATTTTTGTTTTTTGTGTATTGTCATAGATTATGTAATTTAGTTACAATGTTCCAGCTTTCTTGCACAGGGACCACCACAGAGGACTGAGGGCACATAGATTGAGAGGCAATAATCCTAGAGGGATGCAGTGTGTATAAAATGAAAGTTCCTGTGGCCAGGATTCTCACCTGGCCCTGGTTGGCTCGCTCACTACACATGTGTGGGCAATACATTGCTGTTGACTCTATATAAAGAGCTCTGCCCAGTGCTCTGGGCAACATGGTGGCACGGCTGCACGAGTGCACGGCTGCAGGAGAGCAGAGACTGGAGTGGTGGCAGCACTGAGGACAGAGACTGGGACAACTGCAGGCGCAGAGAGGCCCAGAGGCAGAGACTGGCTTGTTGCATGCAGACTTGCTCTGAATGGACAGGATTCTAGTGACTGGCCACGATGGGCATAAAGTTCGGTATAAACCCTTTCACCGCAAGAACGTTCCATTGTCATTCTTCATCTCACTGAATCCATAGTGATCTTGCTTGGGGCTGAAACCCATTGGCAAGACACTGACTCCACTGAATTATCTTCAAATCACCCCTCAGTCTGTAGGTTGGAATGTTTTAAGCCGCAAATAACAAAAACAAGAAAGCTGCTCAAAAAATAAATTATCTCATCTAAAATAAGTCCAAAGTTGGATGGTTGTAGAACTGGTAAATCCAGTAGCTTAGTAATATCAAGGCTCTGGTTCCAGTTCTTTGTAATTTCCCTTGCTTTTGCCTCATGATCAAAAGAATCTTTCTATAGTTTCATGCATCCTTTCAAATGTTCAAAGAATCAGTGTTCAAACAGGAGAGCAGGGCACAACCTCTCCATAGAAATTTCTTTTCATCATCAAGGATGAGAATCTTTCCCAGAAGTCCCCAGTATATTTAACTTTACATTTAATTGATAACAACTTGGTTACATATTTCACCTTAACCCAATTACCCAAAGGAGAATAAGATAATCTCAATCTTTCCAGTAAAACTAATAGCTTACCTGAAATTTTCACTAAAATGTCCCAGAAGTTCTTCAAACTTAATATATGAAAAATTGAACTCATCTTACACTTTGATCTCTGTATATGTTCCTTAACTCAGTGACACTTGTATATATTCATTTCCTGAGATAAAAATTTGTACCTCACCACTAATATTCAATTAGACACAAAATTTTAAAGATTCTGTGTTCTTAATACTTCTTCAATTCACTTCTTTCCATCCTAATGCAATTAATTCAGTTTGAGCAAGTATCCTATTATGGTTGGACTTTTCCCCTTGCTAAAGTGACCTCCTGCTTATCATCTTGTCCTTTCTTAAACATTCTACTCATCCCCAAAGGGATTCTTTTAAAAAGAAAAATGGATGTGGTCATATCCCCTTACATAAAGTCATTCAATGGATCCTAGTAACCTTAAAATTAAGTTTAAACTTTAATAATAAGTATATGAGGCTCTTTATAATTTGGTCACTGCCAGTATCTCTAGCCTTATCATTCTCCTAATGTGGCTCCAATCATGCTACATTTTCTGCAGATCTTCAATACCCCACATGTTCTCTCACCTATGGTCTTTCACAAATTACAGCTTCTTTGTAGAGAATGATTTCCCAGATCCTAAACCCACCCACTACACCTGACTAACTCCTCCTTCAACACTCATCTCAGAAGACTTTCTAAGATCTCTCAACTTTTTCCCAGTCTAATTTAGATGCCCATTCTCTGTGCCATCAATATAATAACACTTCACATTTTGCATTGTAATTACCACTTTCTTATCATTTTGCTTATTAACTGTAAGCTTCTTGAGTCAAAGACTGTGTATCTTCTGAATGAAGATAGTGTTCAACAAAGTTTCTGTCAAAGGGTACTCAACAAAAGTTTTTGAAAACAATGTTTGTATATACCATATTTTTAATTCACAATTGAAATATATACTTCTATAAAGAAAATTTTTCTAAGTATATTGATTTTTGTAAGACATCCCACAGAAACAGGAAAATCAAATTGCATTTAATCATATACTATATTGAAAGTGATAAAATTAGTACCTTCAAGAAGGTCTGGCATATGTAAACAACATAGCTATATTACAATAAACTATATTAGAATTGCTTCTACTATATTCCTAACCTAAATTCTGAAATTAAATTCAACCCACTAAATTTAATTAATAATTTTTAGCTCTATTTTACTTTAATTTTTTATTCCTTTTAACATTTCTTCTTCTGTTTTGCTTCTGTGGTTCAGCCTTGCTCTTATTTATCAAGGATCTTCACCCAAAACTTGTAATTCTGCTTAGTATAGTTGGGTATGCCTGAGTCAAAGGCTGGGAACCACTATAAATAATTCAACAGACTGGACAAGTAGTACAAGGAAAGTCAGTATAAAAGAGGCCTAGAAATACTAACAGGTAACATTGTACATCATGGTAAAATTCTACCTGCATAATCTTTTACACACAGACTTATTATTTTAGTGGGCATCTACACTGAACAAAGAATTATTTCGATTACATTTATGCTTCAAATATGAATTTGTTTTGATGCTTTCAAGAGATTTTTCATTAATTAATTAACTCATGTAGATTTAATCAACAAAAATAAATGAGTAGCCTAATATGATTCAAGCAGTATATTAAATATTGATGGTGCAAAGATAGTCTAGCTGGGAGACCAAATAAACATAGGCAAGTATTTACAATGCAATATAATAGTTATGCTACCTCTGGAATCACAGGTCGCTGCCAATGTCTGTGGTCCCAGAGGTAGCACAACTATTACATTGCATTGTAAACATTTAGGATAATTTAAAGTCTGATAATTTATATTGTAAATAGCAAACTTGTGGGTCTGTTATTTTTTTTAATGTACCATAAATTCTATCTTCTGGAATAATGATTTCCACAAGTTTGCTATTTACTATATAAATTATCAGACTTTAAATTATCCTAAATGTTCTTTGCTGGCATTCTGGACTACCCATACTATTTGTTGTCATATCAGCTATGTACCAAGCACTGTGCTTGAGCCTTTAACTTGTATGGTCTAATTTAATCCTTAAAATCATCCTGAAAGAAAGTTATCATCATTCATATTTGAAATGAAAGAAACCAAGAATCTATGAGACTGCATTTAACAGTTAAAGGCACTTCAAATCACAAGTATCAGAAGTCCCACATGAAAATGAATAAAACTGAAAGCCTCCCCAGTTCAACTTCAGTTTCTGTCTTTATTGAGCAGCATGATGTTATGTTAATTCTGGAATTTACATCTTTTCTTTTCAAGCACAATGAGTAATTTGAAAGCATGGGTAAACCAAGCCCTATATAATCTCTTTTCTGCCACAGCTCTGCAGAAGCAACTGACCCCTGTGATACAGGAAATACATGACATGAAGTTCCTGATTATTACCTGTCACCTTGTCTCTGATTATTAGTTTGGGTAGCTTTTCTGTCAGTCAAGGCCTCAGATTTCTAGTTTCTCAAACATTATATAGAGCAAGCCCTAAACAAAACTGGCTTTTGTAGAAAAATTATATTTTCTTTTTTTTCCACCTGTTTCCAGATAAGCCAGCTTTAACTAAGCTTTCCAGTTTTTCCTTAATAAGTACAAAATGTAAACAACAAACTCCAGGATTCTAATTTCTTTTCTGCCAAATCCCTTATTCTGCAGCTTTAATGGTCTCATTGTCTAAATTCCATGATCTGACAGGCAACATTTTAATTGGCTATTTCTCCAAGAATAAGATTTGCCAGTAATCTCCCAGCCTAGGATATAGGACATCTCACTGTTATATATATTGTATTTCTACTTGTCCAGTTAAATAATTTTGGAAACTATCACTTCTAATATTCCAACATCCCAATATCAAAATCTGTGTCAGTGAGAATTATTTAGTATAAGTACTACATGTAAGTATAAAAGCTAACCTCAAAAGCCTTCAGCACCAAAGGAATTTATTGGTTTATATAACTGAAAATTCTGGATCCAGAGTCTGCCTCTGACACAGGTGAGCACAGGGCACAGTATCGTCAGGACTCACTTTCACACCTTCTCAGCCACGCCTTCTCTGAGTGGACCTCGGTTTCAGGATACAGGCGGCAATGCGGCAGCCGCTGCAGTGTGTCCAGCTCGACATCTCAAGCAGAGCCTGGTAATGGAGCACCACGTCTAGCCTAGCAGTTCCAAGAGAAGCCTCACTGCCTCTTATTTGCCTTGACCGTGTCTCAGGCCCGCGCTTGAGCCAAGCACTGGGATCTGAAGAGTCACAATGCAACAGCTAACTATGGACAAACTCTGACTCAAGGCTGGGTCCCAATCCAAACGTGGAAAGAGAGGGGAGGAGAAATAAGAGGTAAAAGTAAAGTCAGGGGTTTGGGCAGGAAAAGGGAGGAGATAAGAGGTAGTAGTCCAATTAACAGAGGACCACTACACTAAGACTGGATAGCTAGTGAGTGACTAGAATATAACTTGAATCTGCCTAAATGTCTAAGTATATACCATTCTGTATCCTTAAATCCAACATAAAACCTCCCATAACCAAATCAGTTATCTAATTCCCAATGTCATGTACATGTTATAGACTTTTTCTTTTCCAGAACAAATGTCTTAAAACTTGTCTTAAATGCATTGTGCTACTTTGCATGTACTTTTTGTCCTTGGCACTTTTGTGTAGTAATTAACAGAGTTTATCCTTATGCTTGTCAACTTCAGTAAATAGGGCCTTCTCACCTGGTACCATACTTTAATTTAAAAGCAACAATCAAAAAATGATGCAAGTGAATGTCATGCCCACACAATGCCAAATTAATAAAATTTGTTGAAGTGGAAAAATATCTTGATCTTGGCACAAAATTCCCCTAACTGACCCAAAGAGGCGGGTAATAAAAGGAAGCAGTGAACTAGCAGTAACAGAAAACAAGTCGAAGCCACATGATTTTTACACCAGAGAATAAGACAGAAACATTGTCCAAATGTACACTAATATATGTTCTGGAGAATTTAGGCCTAAAACCTACACTGAAATTTAGTGGAAAAGCAGTAATTAAGAATTTTTCCAAAGTAGATATACATGTGAAGACCAAAGTTCAACTATGTCAGTGATTCTCAAAGGTAGGGCTGGGGGCATAAGAAGCATGGGGTGGGGTGTTGGGTATTGTTATAATTTGAAGAGTATATACCCTATAGCTACTTTCATTAACACACCTAACAATTTGGGGGGATAAAAAAAGTCTTTAATTGGCATAATTTTTCTATTAGGATGAGAAAGTATCTTGAAATTAAACCTGAAATGATTTTGGACACACTCACTGGTAATATGAAGAGTTTTGGAAAAGTTTGAAGCTTTAAAAACTAGTACAGCATTTTGAAATCTGTTTAAGCTCCTTGATCCATAGGGCACAAGAATTAACCCAATAATCTATATGGGACATTCACTAAACAGAAGAAAAACTATCTGTATAAGCATGTGCAGTTTACAGAGTATCCGTAAGATTCTTAAAATGGCAAATTACATCTTTCACTGTGTTGAAATTTTCTTATGATAATCATTTTGTATTTAAAATCTAAACATATTAGTTTTCTATGAAAAAAGGTTTTCTAATATTCATTTGGAAAATTGCCTCTGTAATTGCTCCTAGCATCTGAGAAAGGTCACGTATTTCTCTTTAATATACTTAAATTACCTTTAGTAAACACCATTTTCATAATAAACAACACTTGACAAAGACAATGGTAAATTACTTTTAAATCAGGTGGTTGGTTGCCTATATGAAACAAGAGGTGAGCACTCTCTTAATACAATGTGTCAGATATAAGACTTGAAAAAATGTCTAATTTCTCATTAAATTTGTTTTTTAACAAAGAGAAAAACACATTATAGATTTCTATTGTTTTCCTTAATGGCTCAATTTAGAATAGGCTTCTATTTGTCTGACCCAATCATTTTAAGGATAGAATTTCTCTTCACCTAAAAAGAAAGTTTTCATGTATTTATTATAATAATACTTTTGGCATGATTTTACCAAAAGAATAATTTGCACAACCATAATAATCACTCCTTCATTTAACTAATGGATATTAGTAAAGTTACTTTTCCTCTGCATCTTTTAATACTGTTATTGTTACTTTAGGGAGCCTATCTGACTTTCTGGAAAACTGGGTAAAATTCTGAAATTTACATATTTGATTTCTTACAAATTTAATTGGGAAATTGGTATAGAGCAGAATACTGTCTTATATTTTGCTACAGCTAATCTAAGAAATGTGAAGCAAATAGGATTATCATTTACTGAAATGCATTGGATTGGAAGTCAGAAATTCTGTGTCTCATACTTAACCAGACTGCTTTCTTTGACCTTGCACAATCAGTGCATTGTAGTTTTACATTGACTCTATAACTTACCATGTTTATTTGCTTATTACATTTGTACAGTATATTTCTATCAGAAATAAACTAACCTTTTACAACATGAAATATAAATAATAGCAACAATTTTTTAATTAGAAAGATTATGAAAAGGAAAAAAAGTGGAGTAGGTCACATCTTGAAAAGTTACTGTGCCACATTTTTTATTGGACACAGTCTGTTCCATAGACAGAAAAAAGAAAAAAAGCCACACTTTTTTCTGGGTGCTTTCAAGATACATTGCTTATGTTCTCAGGGAGGAGATACCTCCAACCCTAAGGTATCAGTGTCTCAGTACCCACTGTGCTGACCCAGCTTTCCCTTCTCCTGGGAGTCCTGGGAGCTGCTGGGGGGAAACTATTGGAAACTCTACACACATAAGCTGTTTATTCATTCACTCAACAAATATTTATTGAACGTCTTCTGTATGCCCACATTCTAACCTGAGAATACAAAGATGAATAAGTCATGGTTCCTGCCATCAAGTAGCTCACAGTCTAACAGAAAAAAAAGTTTATAGAGCCATTATGTTTTAGTTGGTTATTTTTTTCTTTTAATTACTGTCTAAAATAACTGCAGTAGAGCACCGCTCTAGGTATTGTCAGGACAGACAGGCAGATCTGCTGGGACTGGGGCATGGAAATTCTATGAAGAGAACTCTAAGAATTAATGATACACAAACACATACACATAAAGGCACAACAACCCTTAGCCTCATTCAGTATGGGAAACAGGAAATACATTGAGGAGGCAGAAGCTAATGTTTGTGAAACTTTTTATTTGAGGCATCTGAATGGCTTAGATCTGTTCTATAAAATATGTGACTTAATAGAAAATAAAATAAAATATAAAAGTATAATTAATTTGCGATGAACAAATAGTTCTCTTCCTAAAAAGTTTGAAGATGTATTAGAAAAATTTTGGATGGGTTGTTCAGAAATATTTTAAAAGTCAAATAGGCCAGTGAATGCTTAAATAATTGAATCAAAAGCTACCTTCCTGAACTCCATTTTGCTGGTTTAGATCTCAGAATTCTGGTAACCTTTACATCAGTGAAGTATCCATATTTTCACTCTTCATTCACTTGAATAATGCTTCACTGGACAGCTAGGGTAGGTGTGGTCAGCGAGTGCAGACAAGGTGTTGTGAATTTGTTTTGGGGAGAAGGGGTTGAACACGTCTCAGAGCACCAATAAACAAGCTGCATAGTAATTTTAATCCTGAAATTCTGGAAAGGATAATAATTTCCTTACAACGGTTTCAGTAAAGATTTCTTCTTAAGATTCTGGCCAACAATACTCTTCAGTCAGGTATGCTAGGACATTGCTGTGTATACTGGGAAATACACCAAGAAGAATAAATTATAACTTTAAATTGTAATCCAAGATACACACTAGTGTAAAATATTGCCCTGTGATGTTTGGCTCATAGAAAGAAGGTGTACCTTTTCATTTCACTGGAAATATAGCTGAACCACAAGTTTAGGTCATTTTCTGATTAATTCCCATTTCCAGGTAAGGAATAATAAAATTATAGTGACTTATCTTAGTTTCTGCTTTCCCAAACAATTCTCTTCCATCTACCTTTGATATCTCACAACTGTGCTCTTAACCTGAGCTCTCTCATTCTTAATTCTTGAGCTCTTGTGTTGCCATTTAGCTTAGAATAAAGTAGTTCGTTGTCCTTGTTGGATTTCCCAGAATCATACTCTGAGAACATTTCATGTTAGTGGGAGTGGGGGTTGAGGGAGGGAGGGTTGGACTGTTGGAAGAATGAGAAGGCAGGGAGGCCATGTAAAGGTACAATACCAAGCAAGTCCTATGTAAGGTGTCTGACTCAGTATTTCAGGTAAACTCTGGAAACAGCATAGATAATCATAACTCAGAGCTAGCCTTAGCAGAAGGTGGAGAATTAAGACCCACTACTTGCCAGTTCTTTTAAGGGCTGCCCCCCAGGGGTGGTAATTCTCAGTCATTTGTGTTTCTCGGGCAGCATATGATGAGGTAGTTCTAACAGCCTGAGGATAGTCCTCCAAAAAGTGTGGAGGACTCATGCTGGCTGGTGAGAGAGAAAGCCCACTGGGAGTCTGTGCACATGAAAGTAGCAAAGAGATCCAAGGGGAGATAGATGGAGTATTGACGATGTCTACTTCATAAATGTGATCATTGTCAAGTTTTAAAGTATAGACTATCAGAATAAATTAGGATTTATTCCAGCATTTGCCACTAATTAAATGAGTAATATTAGACATTGTATTTATATTCTCAGCTGTATTAGAACTCTTCTCATTTAATCCAACAAGACAGAAAGCCAATATGAACCAGATTAGCCAAATAAAGGGTATTTACTGGGTCATATACTTAAACCATTATATTAGCTAAGGATGAAGTTGTGCCTTATGAAGAAGAGGAACCAGAGCTCATGTATTAATTAGTAGTGCCTTTCTCTCTCATCTCTACTTTTCTCTCTGTGCTAAATTCACTTTCTTCCATACAGTTGGCCTCTGACAACTCTTGACTTCATCCCTTACAATTTCACCCTCTTTTTCTCATGATTCTAACTTTATAGAGAATGAAGGACAATAAATGGCCAGGTTTGATAAAAGAATTTACTGGCTCTAGAATTAGTGTGGTCAGAGAAGGGGTTATTTCATTTATCCAGCATGGGACAGGCAGCTATCTTAGAGAGATCCCTGTGGCCAGCAAGATGAGGTCATGTAAGTTTATGGCAACTCTGATTTGAATACCATGTTAGAGAGGGCAAAGAATAATTCTCCAAAAGTAAAAAGTCAGGTCCCATAAAAAATAAGATAAATTGAGCAAAGTAAAAATATTTCTATGTCACCTAAGATTTAGTTTCCTCATTAATATAATGCAACTCAAAATATTTGATATATTTATTTCAAAAATTTTTTCAAGTATTATAATATCAGCAAAAGTGTTTTACAAATTACGAAGTTTCATTAGTGAGCATTACATGCCAGTAACACAGAATGTTGAATATTCTCTTATACCTGTCAATCTAAAATACATTTGTATTTTATCAGTAAGTACAAGAAGGTAAACTAAGAATCAGGCAAGACCCTAGAGTCTTCCATCCTAGATTTTGTAAGTAAAACCCAGGCTTAGTTTTCCTGACATTCTGAGAGGCATAAACCTTGGGAGCATCCAGCTTTCTTTTTAAAACAGGTAAATATATAATGTGGTAAAAGGAAGCAATGGGTAGTCTCCCCACCATTATGTTTATAAAAGGTGTTAGGCATATTATCTTCAGTTGGAAAAAATCATAAAGTCATCAACTCACAGCTTGGCATAGAAAAAAATAACCTCCAGGAAGCCACATAAACAATTCCTTTCTTCTGTAAAAAAGAAGAAAGGAAGGAAGGAAGGCAGAGAGGGAAGAAGGAGGGAGGAAGAAGAAAAGAGAAGACAAAAGAAACGTTGGACTCTTAATTTCTTTATTTCTCCTAATTATTCAGACTAAAACTTTTCTTACATACCATCAGTCACATAATTTTGTTCAACACCCATAAGCTTTACTAAAGGCTTACTATGGCTACTGGTTATTATTCAATGTAGAGAGAAAGATGAAGACACAATCCTAACCCTTAAGGGCCTCACAGTTAAACTGAGAGGTAAAAGATAAATTTCTCACTCCCAATCTTCCAAGTCCCACTCCCTTTGCTTCAGACCTTATCACATCATGCATATGTCACAGCAGTAACCTTCTAACTGGTCTTTCTGCTTCTGGTGTTGTCTTCAAATAATGCACAGTAAGACTAATTTTTCTAAAACATTTTTTTGTACTGACTCATTTTTCTTAAGGGGAAAAAAAACCCTCTTTGGATCCAAAATTCCAATAGGATAATGTTCATTTACTGATAGGATTTTAGAGCTGTGGGGAAGCTTGAAGAGTTTGCACTGAATTCAACTCAATTTTGGATAACCTTTACTCACAAATAAGGCTAATGATCAATAAGCAGAAATAGTTAAAAAATAAAATTCCTGGATGCTAGATAGAAATTGTGGAAAGGTCGTTAGTCTTTATGTTATAGCACTCAGGAACAAAATAAAAATTTTGAACAACCATAAAAACATTAATAATAAACAAAATGAAATAAAATTTGGCATAAATGAGTTTAAATTTGGGAAACTCAAGGCTGGAAGATCAATTAGGAAGCTAAAGCAACTATCTAGTCAAGAATTAGTAATAGCCCAAATTTGAATGGTGGCAGTGAAAATGGAAAGAAAAGTGCAGATGCAAAAGCCATTATGAAAGATAAATTCACAGAACTTGACTGAGCTGAGAGAGGGATATGTAAAAATTATTTTGAGGTTTTGGCTCTGGGAGAATAGTGAGTGATACATACTACAAACAGAATGAGAAAACCAACAAGAAGAGTAAATTTGTTTGAGTTTCTTGAGAAGGAGTTATGTGCTCCATTTTCAGCACACTAAATATTCCTGAACTGGCATCTGTCATTCTGCGACCGTTCCCCATTAAGTCTTGACTATGCATGCATTTTTCTTTGGTAAACCACTGTTCTTTCATCCTCAGCTGACTCCTCCTACAGGACGGGCCCCCTGTCTTCCAATGAAAGCATTGCATTTCTGGACCCAGTGATAAATTCAGGGGGGACATATGACCAAGCGGGAGGCAATATTACAAAATGAGATTTTGCTATAACAAAAACTGGCTTCCCAGCAGTTAGCTTAATGTGCCTGGCGAGAATGCAGGAAAGCCAGCAAAAGGTGTTGCCAAAAATGAAGTGAGCCTGGTTCCTGATGACATCCTCTGAACCCTTAATTCAATTCTCCTACATTTTCAGTACATAAGGCAACAAATTCCCTTTGGTCTTAAGCAAGTTGGTAGAGACTCTTGTCACAACTTCAAAAGCCACAATTGCTCTATAAAAGCAATATACAAAAATAAAATTCCTTATCTTAAAAACAAATCAGGAAGAGAGAGAGGGGGAAAGAAAAAGGAAAGAAAATAAGAGCTTCCCAGAAATTTAAATCTCATCCTTTATGGGAAGCAAGAATATATATTTGCCCTTTTTTTTTTAAGGTGAATATCTTTTGAGATTTTTTTCAATCTTTTTATCATCTCTATAAGTACATGTAATAGTTCTGTGGGGATGTGAATGTGTTAAACTAACCTTTATTTTATTTGCAATCTCTGAATACATAAGCAAGTCCTTCTTTGACATGCATTCTTTCGTAAACCCACAAATCACTACTGGAAGGGTAATAGTATATTCCCTCTTTGGAGTTTTGGTATTTCCAAAGAGTGCCATGTCTTCCTCTGGGCCTTGCCTTTTCCATTAGAATTCCAGGGAATGAAACCCCAGATTCAAGAGTAGAAAGATGGATGCTCGAGTAACTGGCATCTTCAGCACATATGGTATGCTTCATTTGGTGCTTTCTTTAAAAAGTAAAACCAAAGTCTACATTTTTTTACTAAAATGACTGGTTTTTCTCCTTTCCAGAGGATAATCTGTTCTTTCATTTTTATCAACTACTGGCTTTCCTTTAATTAATTAATTATTCTTAAGTAAATTATTTGTAATTCAATTTTCTACCTATATATCTCCTAGAATGAATTAGTGAAGAAAAGTATGTATAAATTCTTCTGCACAAACACACACACACATATACACACACACTACAATTCTTACATATTTTATGCTAACACAGATTTTCTTGTTTGTGCAATTATATTTTGCAAATAAAAGAATGATGATGAATACAGTTTGATTATTTATCAATACAATTATCTTTCTTTTCTTTAATGCAAAATCAGCATTCACTATTTTGCATTTAAATCAATCAGGGGAAAATATTAAGCTTCAATCATTCAACATTACAAAGTACTCAGAATAAATAATATCGTAAAGCTTCTTTATTACAGAGTTCAATATCTAGTTAGTAATAGAAAATAAACGGCAAAATTAAGGAAGTAATGTTAAGCTGAAGGAAAGGCACTGGTAAGAACAAAAGCTGAAACAGCTGAGAAAAAGACCAGAAACTCTTTAACCCTTTCTATTGGTATCTCAGAATCAGCATGTGCAAAACGGAATTCCTGCCTTCTTCAGTGTCCTCTCCCAACAAAATCTACCTTTACTGCCACCTTTACCATGTCCACTACTCATCAGTCCATTTGCTCAGACCAAAATTCTTAGTACCATCTTCAAATCCATTCTTTTTCTCACATCCACAACTAAATTGAAAGGAAATCTTGTTGGATCCACCTTCAAATTAGTTCCAGACTCTGATCACTTCTACCACCCTTTTGCTCCCTCTGTGGTCAGAGCCACCACATCTCTCATGTATGTTACTGAAGTCACTTCCTAACTGGGCATTTTGCTTATGTCCTCATTCCCTTATGGTCTGTTCTCAATGAAGTAGGCAGCCTTACCCTTTTAAAACATATCAGAGATTTCACTTCTCTGCACAGAAAAATCAAAGTCCTCATGAGGTCCTACAGGTTCTACAGTGCCTGCTGTGCCTCTGACCTCACCTGCTCTTTATTCTCCCCCTGACCACAGTGGCCTTTTGCTGTTGCTCAAACATATCAGGTAACAACCCACCTTGGGGACTTTGTGCAAAGCTTTTCTCTTCATGGAAACTCCCCATCTTCTTCATCTACTTCAAGTCTTTTTCAGTTATGATCTCTTTGGTAAACTCGACTCTGGTCATACACTTAAAATTGCACTTCCAGATGTTTTCAATCCTCTACACTTTATATTTCCACAGCACTTGTCACCTTCTTTAAACATGCTATATAATCTACCTGTTTGTTTATTGACTGTCTCTCACTGTTTTAATAACATAAGCTCTATAAGGGCAAGAGTCCTTACCTGTTTTGTTCACTGATTGATTCCACAAACCTAGAATGGATGCTTAATACATATTTTTTTAATGAATTGAGTGGGTATTACATAATGCCTGTGGAAGCTGAAGAATAGATTTAAAGCCAAATTATCTTACCCCTTATTTAAGTATGACATTTTTAAACATTTTACAGAGTCTTATTTAGACATCCACAGCAAAAAATATGGTGGATAATATTAGCATCCCATTTACACAGGAGGAAACTAAGGTACAAGTGACTAAAGCAAATTTAACATGATCACATAATTGATAAGGAATAAACCCAGAACTTGAACTTGTGTTATTTGAGGTTAGAGCCAGGAATTTTTAACGTTCTGCCATGCTACTTTTACTGGGTACCTTTGGGCAAGTAATTCATACACGGTGAGCCTATTTTCTCTCATCAATTATAAATAGGGGTATCAATGCCTCCCACATATTATTATGGTAAGATACAGACAGAGTACTTATATTATTTGCATAGAAAATAATTATAATATTGCAAATGTTTGTAATATTTTCCTGGCAAATAAAAGGCCATCATTAAGTAGAAATATTATTCTAGTTCTTCCCACATGACAATTAACAATGAGACATCTCAAGCAAGCTCAATCCTTAAGTGTCTCTGCCCTAAAAAGACAGGTGGGAATGAGGTAGGGCTCAGTGGAAAAGACCAAGATACTTATTTACCCAATTTTAATTTAAAACTTAGGCTAGGAAGTTAAAATTGTTTGTTACATAGCGGAACTAAGGTCTAGTACTGATAAATGACCCATTTTGCAGAGTGTCCTTTATGCATATTTCCTTAGGCAGCCAGGGTCTTAGGGACCTTGAGATAGACTCAGTGATTTAGGGAACTTTATCATAAACCTTGCTGAAGGGACAGAGACTCTATGTCTCCATTCCACTTTCCTCTTATCCAGCAAGTACCCTTGAGTATACACCTCTCTGCTCCTTACCAACTATAAACGAAACTCCTAGAGCTAATGCTCACATAGTGCTGACTCTGTGCCAGACACTCTCCTTGCATCCTGGTAGCTCCATCTGTCCTCTAAACTACTTCCCTGTTAGGAAAACGAGACACAATGAGAGTCGGGGTCACTAGCAATGATGACAAGGAAGAGCTGCTTTCTGAAGGACACAAATTTTTGATAAATGAGAGGCAAGGCAGGATAAAAGCATTCCCGAGGGAATGACAGCATTGACTCCTTGCGTTAATAAACATGCGTTGAGTACTGGGTGGTGGCATGTGCTAACGTTATGTGCAGTGCGAATGTGTAAGTAAAGCATGATTTTTAATTGAAAGGAGTTCACAGATTTTATAGCCTACATGGGAGAAATGAAGGTGACATTTAATCATTATGTAGGGCCAACTGTGACAAATATAAAAGAAACTCAACAAAATGATTGGAAACAGAAAGGATTCATTTTTTTTGAAGAATATTTTACAAAATAGATGATATATGAATATGAAAGACAATCAGGATTTGATTAATAGGGAAAAATTTAAGGGCATTCCAAGCAGAAAAATAATCTGAGTGTGGGAATGGTTCTATGAAACAGCAAATGACTCAGAAGCACAAATGCATGCGGAGTATGCAGGGCAAAAATGAGGACTCTGTACAGAGACAGAGTTTTAATAGTGTTACTGTTAAATTCAGTTAATTTACTGAGAAACCTGTTTAATGAGAAAAATAAATAGTGGGCGGAAGGTGGGTAGAGGGAAAGTCCTCCTAGCAGTTTAGCAGTTCAGGCAATTAATTCTACTTTACAAATGTGGTGTGTGTGTGTGTGTGTGTGTGTGTGCTGTATGTTATACAGACTTAGTAGTCATTGTACTAATGGAAGTGTCCCTGAGGGAAACCTGAGAGCTTACTGACATTTTCTCTCCCTTCTGTCTCTAAATTGCCACATCATAATTCCCTTTTCAAGGAAACACAGCTAGACCCAATTGATCCCACAGTAAAACCTATTTGTTCTTAAAGGACCAAAATAAATACAATGGCTTTAATGAGCTCTAAGAAAACATACCCAGCACTCCTTTCCTCCCCTTGCCTCAAGTGCATTTGAGGCAGTGCAAGGTTTGAGCATATGGATTTCAGTGCAAGTAATTACTAGCTGCAACATAATTTCCTTAAAATGACTCACATACTAGACAAATATACTCATTTGTGGTTATAAAGTGGGTAAAAGTACTACAAAAATAGTAGCACACCTCATAATAGTTCTGTATGCCATAAATTATCTTTGCTGTATCTGAAGTGTCAAATCTTGTTCCAGACTTAATATTTAGTAAGTATCAATTTAATGTATGAATCTCTAGCCTAAGAAGCAGAATAATTAGAAGAGGCAAGCGCCCCTTTTTACAGGGAAAAAAATATAGCGGACCATGCAAAATGCCCGAGGATTACCCAGAAGAGACAAGTGATTTTTAGTTATGAAAAATATGTGGGGCAATTTCAAATAGCTGTCATAAAACAGGAAGTAAATAAAATGCAGATATGCAGAAGGGTAGTAATGAACCATAAATGACAACAGACTTCTCTTATCAAAGTAAATGCCATGAACATACCCTTAATGTGATGTATGTATGTCTTCTAAAAATAGAATTAAAACATAATTGTCATAAAAAATGCAGTCAAATCTTTCTGAAGTTTCATCCACCACAAGTGAATGTGATGGCCAATCCTTTCTCACTTAATAATGCTTTGGAGGAAAATGAACATTGGACAATTGCCCTTCTGTTTTCTCACTATCTTAAATAAGTCTCTCATTAAATAATAACAATAATAGCAAAACAAAAATATAAATAACAAAACATTTCTTATGCTACAGAAATTTTGGAACCATTGGATTGATTAAGTGATGGATAATTGAGCCAATCTCCCTAGGATTCAGCTCTTTTTTTGTAAGTTATTAGGGATATTCCATCTCATTTGAGTAGGTTATTTGAATTGTCTGGTCACCAGCTTAACACAAAGCAAAAGGGTAAGTGTCCAGAATTCAGTTATGTTCAAAATGTCAGAGCTCCTAAGTCTCTCCCAGGACAAAAGCTATTTTGAAAGTTTATATTTATTGGTTAAGTCATCAAAGGTGATATTTTGTATGTATTTTTCAAGGCCTATAAATGTGTTGGGGACTCACAAATGAGGTTCACAACCTAGATAAGAGAAATCAAGTCCATACACAATTAATTCCCAATATTCCCTTATTTCCCACTGTTTCACCTTCATAATCATGGTCAAAAATTGCAAAAGAGAAATGTAAAAACCCAGCTTCCATCACAGGGCCTAACACCCTGAATTCAGGAGGGAGGTAAAGAGGGAAGGAAAGGAGTGAGAAAGAAGAAAGAGAAGAACAAAAGACAAACTAAAAATTTCTACCTAACCAGAGCAATATTTAGTGTGGTTGCACATAGAGATGAATTTGAGACATCCCTCCAGGAAATAAGATGGCCCTGTGAAAGTTAAATGTTAAAAACATCTTACAATCCCTAGGAGTAGAGATAAGCAAATTCACTTTAAACAGACACAATGATTCACCCACATAAAGAAAGTCTATTAATATATAGAATCTTGTAGAAAAAAGAATCAATATAAAGGAATGTCTGCAAAGCAAGCTTTGTCAATAATATGGATTGTCTGGGGGACGGGGGTAGAGTTTTGCAAGATGCCCTTAAACTGCATAACAAACTAAATGAATAAATAAATAAATAAATCTTTTTGCTTGGTTTAACTTAATGACATTAAATAAACTTCTGAGTAAGATGTACAGTCTGCATGTAGAAGTGCCCAAAGGATAAATGTGAGAGTGCCACTGAAGCAACACAAGGATAGAACATTTAAAAGGAAGAGACTAAAAAATCCCCAGGCACCAAAGACATTATGGATGGAAAAAAACCAAAATGTTTTAAAATGTATCCTTTGGGCCATGAGTAACCCAAACACAAACTATTTCAGGGAGTAAACATGTTGAATGGGATTTCAGGAGGAGTTCAATCACTCTTCCTGACAAAAACCCACTGAAATTCCTCTATAGGAGGGAAAGGGTACGTTAAAATACAAAACAAAACAAAATTCAACCAAGTAAATTTGAGGATCTAATTTGCTTTATTAAGTACTTTATGAATCAAGCAGTATCCCCTCTTGATGCTCTGAGTAGAGAGATGCTCTGAGGAATTAGACAAAATGGAAGGTTTTTATAAACAAGAGGGTGGTCAAGAAGTTATTTACTTTTTTAAAGTTATTATTAAGCACTTAGAATATTCCAGGCACTGTCTATGGTATTTATATTTATGATCTGATCTAATTCTCACAGAAATAGCAGTAGATAGAAAATAATACACATAGCACTTACTACCTGCTAAACCTTCATTTAGGAAAAACGCTTTTAACACATACTGAAGCACTAAGCTTCACAACTCTGTGAAGTAGGTACTATTATTACTTTCATCATACAGTTGAAGAAACTGTCGAACAGACAGGTTAAGTAACTTCCCTAAGGTCTCACAGCTGAAAAAAAATGTAATAAAAGGATACAAATACAGGAACAATGTTCTAATACCTGTGTATTAAAAAGCCGTGCTCATTACTATTATTATCCTCATTCTTTACATGAGCAACCCGAGGCTTAGAGATGGTATGTAGGTGGTAGAACCAAAATTTGAACTCAAGTCTCTTGTATTTAATAAGAATAAACATTGTGCCACAGACCTAACATTAACAGGAAACATTATTATTTAAAATATTGAATTAGCAAAACAAAAGGTCCTATTCTCTCTAAATTCTATCATTACATTAATAATAATTTTTATGAGTCACCCCATGTCCACACATTTCTGTATCCATCAGCAGTACATTTGAGGAATTTGGCTCTATTGCACCTTTTGTAGGTCTTTTATGTAAATTAGGGGTGACATACTCTGAAACACTAACATGCTTATTCTTTGACTAATATTTGTGTATTTGGATAAAGTATACCTTTAAAAAAGTACCCATAATTCACTTTTAAAGTACTCTGTGATTTTTTCACTGAATTTTATTTACTATTCTGTTCTGTACTACGTTTTACTGCCCAAGTAGACAGTTATCATGTGCAACTTCAATGGATTCTTTCGGATGTCCCAAAATAAATCAAATTATACAGCAAGCAGGGATATCACTATGGTCTATGTAAATAAAGATATATAAAAAAATTAAATCTAACCTGTCATTTGCCTTGTGACTATTGAAAGCAAAACCATTCATGTTCTTCCAAATAAAACTCCTGAGGATCACAGTTTTTTCTAAGGGGGTGGTAACTAAGAATGAACACATTTTAACAGGGAGAGAAAAGGTCTTTTGAATACCTGGTCAGGCCTATTTCCCATGATTTCTCTTTGCTTTACCATATCCCAGACCTGCTCAGAAAGATTACAGGACTTTCTTTCATCAACCTATACACCACTGAGACTAACTTCAAAGTGAATTGTCTCAACAGTGTGCAGTAGTCTGTAAATATATAAAGCATACCATGGAAGCTATTCAGTGTGTGGTTTAAAAAAAAAGACATTCAAACAGAGAAGGTCAAAGGCATAGCATCTCAAAGCCTTTTGTACTTGATTTTTTACTAACTGTAGCATGATTTCTCAAGGAACCAGTTCTGGAATTTGGTAGACTTCACCCTCATTTCCCCCAATTTTTGATCGGTTACCAAAGACCCTGTCAAATCCCTTCTTTCATAACACTTCAAAATTTGTTTGGTATCTTAAATCTTCCTGCGTCAACTTTTCCATCTCTTCAGTGTATTCTGTAAAATGAAAATTAATTAATCCTCTGAAATTGGCTATTTATATAGTGTAAAGTCCTTGATCAAAAAACTTCAATTGCTCCCCAATGTCCAGAGAATAAATCCAAACTCAGTATCCAGAGAGGAGAAATACCTAAAGCAATTCTCCATTCTAGTCATTCTGGTCAATATACCATCTCCCCAATCTCCCCTCCGAAAATAAAAGCTCATAAGCCCTACTAACTTATTCACTGATCTAAATCCCATCACTTCTCTTTAGGCGCCAGCTCTTCCTGAAATCTTCCCGAGAATGAGGCATCAGAACTTTTGTCATCTTCTGACTTTCTGAAAGTTGTCCCTATGTTGCTCACTTATTTAGCACCTAAAAAGTGTTATTTTCTATTGTTAATTTTAATGTTTGTTTTCTACATCTGAATAGCTTAAAAATCCTTTCACAGTATGGTCCATGTTTTATATGTTGTCATATCCCAGTACAACACTCCAAAATGGAGTTACTAAATCACAATTTAATAATGTTAATGTTAATAATTTACCTTGATTTAATCTTTTTTTTTATGTTTACAAGTGTTTACACCTCAGGTGAAAAAGATCTATTAGGAAGGTTTTAGAGTCATCCCACCATTATTCAGAGGTTGACTAAATGACATGTAACATCCACATTTTGTTGAATATTCCATAATATTCCATAAACCCAAATACCTTAAAAAGGCTAACATTGATTAATTGAAAATTCATACTTAAATTTTAACTTATATTATGTAATCTATTCAGTTAAAAAAAAGTTAATCATTTCTTTATGTAAACCAAGCATAACAGAAAGTCTAAGTCTTTAAGGAATTTGTATTCTTATTGTAGATATAAGCTATTCATACACAAAAAAACTAAATTAGCAACAAATATTGTATGCTAAGTAGTTTAATATGAGGAAGAAATAGACTCAGAGATTACTTGAAATTCCTTAATTCACTGGGACATTGAATCTTCATGGAAATTGTGTTCCTATCTGAGTTTTCTTTTGCTTTTTTATGCAATTTTAATTCTACTAACATATTATTACTGTTCAATGTAATGAAAATAAATCTTTATATTACTTTATACAAATGAAATATGAAATTATATATGAAATATGTTAATATATGAAATATACAAAGCCCACGTTTTCTGGTGCATATATATTAAAATGTCTTTTCTGCTCTAGAGCCTAAAATATCCTGCTTTTTGTGTCCCTACAGTCATATTTAGATGATGCTTATAAATGCAACATCACATTGAAATTAACTGCCTTCGTGTACGGTATGTAATTGACTGAGGGTGTTTTGTTTTCTTTTGTTTTTTTCTGGTTTGGCAAACAACCATTTGAAATATAAAATAAATTACTTTCAAAAATAATACAAATTTTCAAGCTAACCTAGCCAAACTGATTTCATTCCCATTTTAGAGAACAAACCTGAGGCTCAAAAGGAAAGGGGGCTCATTTGTATTAACAGTTATGTCCCCTATGCTCAGGATGCACTGAATAAATATCTATTAAATAAAACAAAAGGGGAAGAGGAGAGAATTTAGGAAAAGGAAAAGAAGGAAGGACAATAAGGAGGAAGGAGGGAAGGGAAGAAGCAATGAAGGAAGTAGGAAAGATATTTACTAATTAGGATAATGGCAGTTGCTAAGACAGATACATTTCAAAATCTCAGTGACTTAGAGAAATAAAAGTTAATTTTTTCTCTCATGTAAAGTCCCAAATAGATGTTCCTCAGCGGCAAGAGGCTGCAGTCTTAGAGGTGATTCAAGAAACCAGGCGTTTTCCATTTTGTCCCTGCATCGTTCTCCAGGGACTTCTGTGCGGAACAGCAAAAAGAAATCTTCCTGGAAGTGATACACATCACTTTGATCACATTCCAAAAGGTTTACTGAATAGGTCTCTAGGATTTGCCATAAGAAGGATGAAAAAAAAGAAGTAAAAAGAAAGGCAAAGGAAGGAAAGAAGTTAATGTATGCAAACATACACAGATAAAGTCTGAACCTATACTTAGATTCTTAACCTAACCCAAAGATTAGCACCAGTGTAACTTGCTGTTCTTGACAACATCAAACCACTATGGGAATACACTGCTTAAAGAGTAATTGTTAACAACCAAGTAACTGATGATGCGAATACCAAATTGTCATATTTTTATTGAGCATGTTAATATTATATATTATATCCAAAGTTTAACTAAAATTAATAAATGTATATTAACTTTTCAAGCATTTGGACAGCTTCAAACTAATCCAAAGAACACTGATTGACATTCCCTTATTTTCCTATTTGATAACTCACACTCAAATAGGTAGTAATCATAATTCTGACAGTACTTTTTCCATCATAGAATAGAGGTTACAGAATATATAAATATATAAATTTATTTTAGCAGAAATGTAACTTTAAAAATGAAGGAGTGAATAGAAAAATGATGATCCTTAATCAAACAAAGAATTGTAGAATTAACAGCCAATTTTGAGTTTAAGATAATGAGTTTCTTATTTTGTAAGTTGCTTTATTATTATATTAGTAGAAATTGAGTTGCCTTTTATATTTGGGCCAAATATAACCAAAAGAGCTACTGAGTCTGAAATGGAAAATAATTTCTGTTAATTATAAAAAGAAAAGAGTTAACCCAAAATGTAGTTCACCAACCCAATTTGTATAGAGATTTTTTTTTTAGCAACAGACTTAAAGATAATTGGCAAGATTTTTCTTTTTTTAGACCATATTTGAGGACATCAACAATGGTATTTTTACCTAAATGAAAAGATACTACCTACAATTTATTTGGAACCACAAAAGAACTCCAAACAGTCAAAGCAATTTTGAGAAAGAAGAACAAAGTGGGAGGCATCACACTTCCTGGTTTCAAACTATATTACAAAACTATAGTAATGAAAACAACATGGCATAAAAACAGACACAGAGCAATTAAACAAAATAGAGAGCCCGGAAATAAACCTATACATATATGATCAATTAATTTATGACAAAGGAGCCAAAACTATGCAATGGGGAAAGCATAGTCTCTTCAATAAATGGTATTGAGAAAAATGGCTATCCATATGCAAAAAAATGAAACTGGACTGCTATCTTACACCATGCACAAAAGTTAACTCCAAGTGGATTAGAGACTTGAATGTAAGACTTGAAACCATAAATGTACTAGAAGAACAGGAGTATAAGGAGTAACTTCTTTGACATCAGTCTTGGTCATGATTTTTTGGATTTGACACCAAAATCAAAGGCAACAAAATCAAAAATAAAAAAGTGCTGTATATCAAACTAAAAAGCTTCTGCACAGCAAAGGAACACATCAACAAACTTGCAGTTGTAAGACTTACTCATCTCGAATCGATAGCATGGTAGCTATAATACTGTATTGTATATTTGAAAGTTGTTAAGAGAGTAGAACATGAAAGTTCTCATCACAAGAAAAAAAGTTTTTTAAAGACCTATTAGTACAATTCTTATATAACACTAAGGGTTTTTTTTCAGTGAATTTAGTCATATATCTTATGGAAAACCTTAAAAGTTAAATTTTTATTCATTAAAAAAATATAGACAACAATAATAAGATTGTCTCTGTAACTTAAATACAGGACAAACATTTGTTCATAATCCTGTATATTTTCAGAGGTCAGATTAAAGTAATTATTCATCCAGATTTTATTTTCATTTTAGATTCACAGGGTGAGATAATATTTATCCCAGTGGATCACTTTCTTGAGTTTTTATGACCAACCACTAAGCTTTAGCTAAGCAGCTTGGGCAGAAAAAAAAAAACAGTAACAATGTAATATAGGAGTCTCAATTTAATGCAGAAATACAAGTGGATCTTTTAATAATGTATAATTAAAATATAGTTTAAAATATGAGTTCTGAGTTATTCTTTTGGAAAATTATAAAGTTAGAAACTTTTTACTACACAATAAAGATTTATGAAATATCATTTCAAATTTTGAATGACTCTTTTATAGTCTCTTCAATTTTATTTGTCTCATTCCAAAAAAACATTTATTTCTCTGACATGTATTACTTAAAAAAAGAAATAAACAATTTAGGCCAGGCTTCAATCCCACATTTGTTAGAAAGACTTCCTGCAATATTGGAGTCAGCGGTGCTCTTTTCTCCCTCGGAACTCCAATAGAATGGTTGCCTGTACCACCCAACACATTCTGCCTCTTATCACAATTATTTTCTTTTCTAGACTGTAAACTCCTCTGGGCACAAAACATATGTTAAGCATCTTTATAAGAATCATAGCAACACTTCACGGTGTCTTTAACATGGAAGGAGCTCAATATAGGTTTCTTCAGTAGATAAACAAATCACAGTAATTTAAAATGTGTACTATTTTTTATAAAGCAGATTTTAAAATGTAATTGTCAGTGTGTGGAGAGTTTCTTGTGTATGCTGTTGTGGTTAGGATATGATGAAAAAGATCACTTTGTTCAGAAAGATTGAATTTAGTTTGCCTTTCTAGAAATGCAAAAGCTCAAAAAATTAAAGTATTGCATTTCTACCATTCTTTTTATGTACACTTAAACTTCTCTTTTGAATTATTTCTGTACCAGAAGAAAAGCAACATATTTTCTGTAATTTATGCAGAGAATTTTGGTGCAGAGAAAACCAACTTTAAAGCATCCATTTTAATATTTATTTACTTATACTTTAACATGTACTTTTTTACAAATAAAACCCATAATTTAATGATATTAGTTTTCCATTGAAATATTTTATTGTTCTTATCTTAAAATACAAGTATTCAACCTTAAATTTAAAAGAAATATCCAATGCATAAGTTTGCTGAATACATATTTTGAAATGCATACAAATTCATAGATCCATGATTATAATTTATCCCTTCTTCTTTTCTTCTTTCTTTCCTTCCTTCTTTCTTTTCGTCTTTCCATCCATAATAACCCAACCCAAAAGACACTGATTAAATCTGAACAAGGTAGACATCTGTAAATGAAGGGGGCAGTGTCATAGGATGGTACCCACACGTGAGGGTGTATTGGCAGCCTGGCATGAGATATCACAGCCTGAGAGAGGTCCAGAGCACAAACAGATGGGTGGGGATGGGCTGTGAGAGGCAATGATAGCAGTGAGAGCTTGGTTATGTTCAGCAAGGCTTGATCCCCTAAGCAAGTATCTTGTGGAAGTAAGGAGTCAAGTTTCTTGCTACTGAAGAAAGAAGTTGGAAGTAAAAAAGTCAAGACAACTATGAAGACCCTGAGCTGCTACTGGACTGGATTTAGAGCTACCGTAGCCACCTTGTGATCTTCAGGGCACAGAGACAGCTGTAGAAATACTGATGTAGGTGTAAGATACATTTATATGTGTGTATGTGTATGTGAACATTCATATATCTCCCACATATTGCCCTGAGTACTGAGAAGGCTGGTGAAGAGTTCAGATCTGTGGGACGTGAAGTACAAGATGAGTCTGGAAAACTTTGCTGGGCCAGAAAACAAGGAAGCGCTCATGATGGGGCTCATCAAAAGGACATAAATGCCAGCTTGAAAGAGCTTCCATTGGTCAGATCTGAGAAAACTTGAGCATCCACATAAGTCATGACAGTAACAGATTGTAACCTATTAAATAAGAGTCCATACTAATGTAGATGATAGGTAGATAGAAAGATTATAAATACAGAGAAAGAGAGAATGGAGAGAAGAGAAAGCTTTGAAAGCTTTTCCTTTTTGTAGAATGACAACTAATAGATGAAGAAGGAATAGTGGAGTTATTTAGACAGTTCGCAGACTTGAAACAGGACTTGTGAATTAAATTATGATAATGTCAATTTACTGATGTTCCTGTTAATTTTTGTTATAGTTTGTTGTTTTATGTAGAACAATGTCCTTGTTTTTAGAATATGCACAGTAAACTACTACAACAATAAGTTGTATCAGTAACTTACGCAGAAATGACTCAGGATAAAAATGTGCTTTGCACTATCCCTGCAATTTAACTTGCAGATAGACCATATGTGAAAATTAAAATAAAAAATAATTTAAAGTACCAAAAATGGTACACTCTTTACATCAAAATCCATCTGAGTTCCAAGGAAGGCATCTTTGGAAAAACTTAGAATCTGTACCTATGGTTGTACAAATGGATATAAATTATTTAGCCTGTTGCTGACTTAAAAATTTATGAATTTATCACAAAATTCAGGTGCAACACACATGTCTGACAACCAAGCATCCACCTTGTTTGGGCATGAAGATGATGAGTAGCTAAAATGTACCTAATTTTATAGTCATCTTTATCCCATGTTTAGATAAGACCCTAGTATTATATTATACATGTAATACATATCCTTGCATATACCCAAGACACTCACCTTGGCATGGTGAGTGATGTGATTGCATGCCAATAGTAGCATTAACATGGTGCCATGTTCAAGTGGTTTTGAGAATAGTGGACATTAGTAGTGAGCCAGAATAAAAGAACATGAGGGGACTAAGTTGTGATCACTTATTTACCCCAGGAGATTGCCAAAGGGAATTAAAATTTGGATGGGACCAGGAAATCCAATATTTTGCAAAATGGGAAATTATTGAAAACCTAAAATCATGAATCTCTTTTTTCAGCTTTATTGAGATATATAACTGATACCCCAACAAATAAAAATTGTGTATACTTAAGGCATACAATCTGATGATTTGATATATGTATACATTATTAAATTATAATCACAATCAAGCTAATTAACATATCCATGATAACAGAATATATGTCATCATAAATTTTATATAAGTGTATAATAGAAAATATTCTATAATTTACACACTCTTCCTACTATAAGCTACACCTGGAAGGTAAGCTATATATGTTTCTGTTTATGTGTGTGTTTTCTACAGTAACACTTCTAAAATCAGTCTTTGAGTCTTTTTTCAGTTGAACTATGTAGGCATTTCCATATTTCTACTATGCAATTCTTGATATATAAATAATACAGCAGTTTGTTCAATCTCACGTGAATAGATCCTCTGAAGTCTATTTTCCAAGATGATGACATCTTTCACTGAAAAGTTCCCTGTAATGACTTTAGCTACTACAAAAATTTCAAATAAAACCACCTTCTTTATGGGCCAGGAGAACATTTTGAAGAACCTCATTGGCAATTGGAAATAGTGAACTAAAAATAATGAATCAATACAGAAAAATGTCATAATTATTTCATTAAAGGGAACAAAATTCTTACTGATTTTTCAAGGAAACATACTGGGTCAAGTAGTTACAGTGAGGAAAAAATAATTGTTTTCTATAAAGTATAAACTATTATCAATAGCAGGGTGCACATCATTTTACAGTGTACATTTAACAACCTTTCTGTAACAAGCATAAGTTTAAAGCCTTTTATTTGAACCCTGATTGAAAGAAACAATCAGATTTTGTTTTGTTAGCCAGCTCTGTAATTTGTGCTTCACATATTAAAAAAATAATAATTATGGGCCATGGGAGCCTAATCACAAATGAGCATCAAGGAGAAAAAGTGCCCATCAAAAGTACTCATTTCATTTACTGCAAAACATATTACTCTTTTGAACAATAGTAATTTAATATTTGGGGATTTGTTTAAAAAATTACAAAAAATAGAATTATGCTAAGTTTTCTACTGTATGTTGTATTTTTAACTCCTTTTTATCACATGTAAATTCATATGACATTGATGAGTCTAATAGTCTATAATTGATCTATTATTTTTTATATGATAAAAGTATTCTTTTAAGATTCTGTGACAAGCCCTAAGAAAACTGTAACTTCTTTGAAACATTGTAACTGTTTTACAGCTCAAGTGAACTAAGAAGTTACACTGACATGAGAAAAAACTTTAAAAAATATCCAATCACTTATATGTTATTGGATATTTTATAAATGCAGTTTCTTTTGTACAGGATTCATCCCAGAGCCCTGTCTGCATCACTCTCCACTCATGTCTGCACTCTTTACACCTGAGCAACAACTCTGTTTCTCATCTCATGCTTTTCTTCATTCATATTCCTTTTTCCTTCCTTAACCACCTCCTATTTATCCTTCAAATCCCTCATAGCTCCTTGATCCTTTTTGTCACCAACTCTTCCCTGACCCCATCCCCATGCCCCCACTTACTGAGATCTGTCTCTGTATCTGCTCCCTGCATTTCATGGCACCATCCCCATTCCTAAATGTAAATGGATCTCCATTGATTTCATCACACTATACTGAATAGGTCTTGGTCTGTATTTCCCTTTCATCTGTAAACTACTTGAAGTCAGGGCTTAGATACTGCTCATTTCTGTATCTTACACCACGAACAGTAGAGTTTCAGACATTTAGTTGGTATTCCCTAAAAGTTAATTGAATTTAAATGATCTTGGTGTAGGGAAAATGAGGTCACTATGGCCAGGATACTCAACCTGGATGCTCTTTCATGCCTGTACCCAGTACGCAGGGGCACGCTGTCTCATGCTTATATAATCAGGAGGCCCACCGTTCAGGCACATGTTCATATAATCACTGGCAGTGAGCCACTATTGTCTATGCTGGTATGAAAGGGTGACCATCAGGTACTTTTATGCCGATGTGATTTCAGCTCTCCACTGGCCCCCTGGAGATTAAAGCCTGGTATGAACCCTCTATCTAACACTCCATTGTTATTTTTTGGTCTCCCTGAATCCAGTGTTAACTTGCCAGGAGCTGAGCTCGTGTGTTACACTTGGAAGGTTGTTTGGTATGACAAATAACTGAGGAACTATAAACTATATGAAAGACCAGTAAGCCAAGCGTCTGTAAGATTATGTTTTAAAGTGTGACAAACAATATTTCTCTAAAACGAGTATATTTTCCTACATGAAATTTACCAAAGCATTAATTTTGCCAGTTGCTTTTTAAAGGACAGCTCCTATTCCATTCCAGTCTACGTGGTTCAAGTAGATCTCAACCAATCTCCTGGCTCAATGGTTGAGTACAAGATCCAGGTCTTTCCAATCAGCGTACATACTCCCCTCCCCAACTTCAGCTTAAATTACTCATTGATTCAGAAATGGGCAGTGACTCAAGGTTGTTTAAACTCTGAGATTTCAGCTGGCAGTATGGGAAAAAAGACTTTCTTTCACTAGTACTGCCAACTTTGAGTTCTTTGGGGCTATAAGGATTATATAAAGTCAGCATTTTCAGGACTATTTCTGCTGCCACATGCATGCCACAGACTGTAACTGACACAAAGGAAATAACAACCAAGAATACAGACTGAATATTCTATACTACAAACCCACACATCTCCCTGTATTTTGTTGGTTAGATAAGGATGGGTGTTTGTCCTGAGAACACTCAGCCTTGAGATGCTCTATGATGGAAAGGTTTTGGCCAAACAGCCTACCCAGTAGTAACCTCTTTTTGTGTATTTGATGCAAAATATAAAAAGATAAACATAAAGCATTACAGGACCTAGGGCTGTAAGGGTGCACACAGGGTTTAGGAGGAAAGAGGAGTTATGACAGACCAGGAGTAAATTATGAGAAAACTGAAGCTAAGCAGTACATAGAAGTTACTCAGAGGAAAACATGAAGAGGGAATATTCACAAAGGAGAATAAAAATGGGAAAAATCATAAATGCTAACAATTACAAAGTGTTTAGACTATGTCTCAGGCATTTTTCTAAGCATTTTAAGTAGATTGTCTCTTTTCATACAGTAGCCATACTGCAAACATTCTTGCATACCTTGTGCATTTGTTGAGATCCTATCATGTATCAGGCACTGTTCTGGGCTTTGAGAGTATAGAATGATTGAAGAAAATAAAATGCTATTTGAGATCTCGAAGTTTGTGCTATATTATCTATGGCTAAATTCTAACACATTACCTGTTATCATAAATTGCAAGATACTGAGAGAAATAACAGGGTAACAAATGAATGATTATTCAACATTTGACTATGCACCAGAGAGTATGTTGGTCTCCTTGGCAGCTTTTCTACCTTAAGGCACACAGCCATGCTGTGAGGGAGGAATGAATGAAGTGCATAGGCAGGTTTTCTAATATACTTTCTAATTCAAATTCTGTTTAGAGAATAACCAGAATTCATTTTTATAAATTTTTTCATAAAATAGGCTGAAAAATAAAATGGAAGTTGAAGATATTACTTCCACCACTGTACGTTTTTGAGAAACAACTTTGATGAAATCTTTGGCATTACCTTTAACACTGGTTATATAAATGGCCATAATGAATTTTTTTAAAAGACTCATATATTTAGCTGTCAGCTATGAGAGTAATTTTCTTTATCTTCTTGAAATTAAACATTTTTCTACAGTTTAATAGTCCAATTCTCTGAAAATGCCCTTAGGATTTTAACCTGTTCATAAAATCAACAAGTGACTTATTTCATTTTTAGTAGTTTAGATGTCTATTTAAAATCTAAATCTGATAGGCTACAATTTTATTGTGGCAGAGTTATGTCACCGTGAAGCTATTTTCTGTAGGTGCAACAATTCTATATTTACTAATAGTTATGGATATTTGGGTGCTCACAGTATTAGCTATCCAAACTAATTTCCAGGTAGTAGAGTCATAAAACTGAATGTCTTCTTTTAAGACATATTTAAATAACTTGCCAAAAAAATTAAAGATAGCAAGAGATATGCAAATGAAAAGAAAAATACTGTATGACCTCACTTATATGTGGAATCTAAAAACAAACAAACAAAACAAAACAAAAACAGGCTCATAAATACAGAGAACAAACTGGTGGTTGACAGAAGGGTGGGGATGGGGGGATAGGGGAAATAGGTTAAGGGGATTAAGAGGTACAAACTTCCAGTTATAGAATAAGTAAGTCACAGGAATGAAAAGTGCCCATAGGGAATATAGTCAATAATATTGTAATAACTTTGTCTGGTGGCAGATGGGAACTATACTACTGTGGAATTTATAAAGCATAAAAATGTCAAATCACTCTGTTGTTCACCTGAAACTAATAGATTAAATGTCAGCTATACTTTAATAAAAAAGAGGTATGCAAATGTTCATTAAATATAAAAATAATATTAGAACAGTTTTTCATTTTGTCCAAATAGTCTCTTCTTCTCTGCATGTCTTATAGATTATCTTATTCAGGATAGTTGACATTTCTGAGAAAAGACTTTGCAGTGTCAATGGTAAGGAAAGGAGGAGGCATTACAGTTTCTGTGAAATATAGTTTTATGAAGTAGATGTAAAATAGAGAAATGCAGTGTGGTGTAAGTGATTCCACCCATGAATGCAACAACTCCAACAAGTTAATTTGTTTTTAAGAACTTCCATGCACATTAGAAAAGAATGATACCACTCCAAAGTTATATTAATTATTAATATCACACACATGTAAATTTCCAAGGAACAAAGCTATTGATTTTGTGAAAGAGAGTGGGGAGTCTATGGAGCTGTTTCTCTTGTAGCCTGTTGGGGATTTACATTGTTTTATTATATGCCATTATGACAAACAAAAATAATTAGCAACTAAGTCACTCTAAATTCATTTATTTTAACTCTGGGTCTCTACTGAATACTTTGAGTATTTTGCCATTAATTAGATACAATCAAGATACACAAACATTTAGGAAAAACTATTAAGGTATCAGTTTTGAAGTTACCTTTTTCCTAAAACATAAAGTGTGATTTTCCTCTGGAGGAGTTTCCTACATCATTTTTTTCTGAAGTTCATTTTCTTCCATATTCTGAAACAAGTTCTAAAGCTGAATTCTTTAGCACCATATGGAAAAATTATTTTGCCAGATTTACTCATTCGTCAATACTTCTTTAGCATGAGAACTATTTCATAAAGTACTAATTTTAAATACTATTTTATTTAAATGGGTCCAAGTAGATCCCAAAACCCACACAACCTATCCAATTTTATTTATCCATTTGCTTACCATTTGTTGACTCCCCTATTTAAGTTTATCATTAATTTCCAGTATCAGCTTTCAAATATAAGTACAGCCCTCCAACATTCCAAGTTTATTCTACCTTCACGCAACCTCTTTGCGTAAGCCTACTACTTTTGTAGCAAAGGTTATATTAATATTTGATACCTACCAATGTATGAACAATCATAGGGAATAATGACTTTGAGATAATTAATCTATTGTTTTTCCTGTTCTTTACTCCATAAGAAAAATTCTCACCTATACTTGTTATCTCAGGGAAGGAATTGAAAAGCACATTGAAAAGCACAAATAGTTCATGAGCTTCTCTGACTGCTGTGATCCAAACATCAAAGCAAGCAATGTAATCCAAGCCCCATATGTAATTAGAAAATTTATATAGTCACTACATTTAAACAACTAAAAGCAGGTGGAATTAATTGTAATAATATATTTTATGTAATGCAAACATACCATTTCAACATGAAATCATATTAGTAAATTAATGAGATACTTGACATTTTTAAAACTAAGTCTTTGAAATCCAGTGTATATTTTACTCTTAGAGCATACCTTAATTCACGTTAGTCACATTTCAAGAGCTCAACAGCTACATGTGACTAATGGCTACCCTATTAGGAAGCCATATAAAAGAAACTGTATCTGAAGAATTGATTGTATTGTATTTATGTTCTAAAGTTTACTACATATGATTGCAAAGTCCTATTTTGAATTAGTATTCAACTGAGAGTAATGGATGTCTTTATTTTCCCACAGGAATATAATCTTCTGTGCCTTCAAGAGCATTGTTGGTGCAACACTACATAAAGGACCCTCCACTATTATCTCTAGGATGCTCCTTCAAGCCACTAATACACAATCTGCAAGCTTTAACACTCATTCTCAGGCAACGACAATAATGTCACAATTGTCATGTGGTCTATCTTGTAAATGACATCCTGATTTCAGAGCTGATAAAATATGTTTTAGAAAGTACATATTAGAATTAGTGGAATAAGGTACTTCATATATAAAAACACATATACAACCATAAACCCACATACAACATAAGTACTCTTTATCATGATGTAAAATATATTTCTTATAGGGGGTTCAATTAAAAAAAAATAATGCATTCTTGTCAGCCCTAGTTTCTCTTCTCTTAGAATGAATTCTAACATGGTTTTATGCTAGATATTCCCCATGAAATCTGGCACCTACATGTTTAGCCACATGTACATAAACATGATGAATGAGTCAATTTCAAAGAGAATATTTGTTAGGGCATGAAATGTCAATACTATATGTATTTCCTAATATGTCTTCTCCATTCAACTTTATTTCTGCTTTCTCAAATTAGCTTCCAATTTAAGCATGGGACAGAAGTATTAACTAATTTGAAACATTTTAAGAATAAAATTATTTCTCAGATTTTGTAAAAAAATAAAATTAAAATACTATATACATAATTTAAATGAACTAACTACTTGGAATTATGACCATTTCTTCTGAGGGCCTTATTTTTAAAAATATTTTTGTACATTTCCCTAAAAATAACTAGAAAAAATCATGGTACATAAAATAAAAAGAATGGATCTTGAAATAATATGGTCTTATTGCTTCAATGAAGAAATGAAAAGCTAAGTTCCAACCATGAGAAATGTCTCACTGAAGACCACCACATTAATAAGGAGCCATCATGACTAGAATGTTGGGGACCTGACTCCTAGTTCTATCAATTTAAGCCTCAAAATTCTGATACTATTTTAAAAAATGTTTTGCTTATAGATTTTAGTTTTTAATATTATCATCACATAAACCTAATGAAATAAAAGATTTCAAATAGCTGAAATATTATTTTTACTAAACAACACAATTTCTCTTAATCTTCAGATAGTTTTCTCTTTTAATAAAATCATAAAATTTAAATGTAATTTCAAAGCTTAATATGATGGCTAATGCATCACACTGTAAAGAGGAAACAAATCAAGTTTTATAAACATGAGCTTTAGTTTCATGATAGACTATCTGAGCTGAGAAATATCTGATTTATCCGCTCACTTCCTGATGGACCCTCTTTGTGTAAAGTGTTAAGTGTGATATTTTATATTTTTCATTACAATAAGAATAAAATACTGATCTTAACATGTCTCTCCCTTGCCACTTAATATTATTTTATATTTTATTTTAAACAGAATTCCTATCGCAATATATTTGCTTCCCCCCCACCCTATTCCTGTTTTCACACATTGGGCTGAATTATTTCATATAAAGTACTGAATGGAATTATACAAATTTAGACATCTCCAAACATTTGCTACATGTAGCTGGACTCAGGGAGAACAGACTAGCTCTCCAGAACTCACACACACGCGCACACATACAAACAGGTCACACTGAAATGAATGGAAGTATTCATGGAAGTAGAGAGAGGGACCTGTGCAAACTTTGAAAGAACTGTTGTTTCATATGTATATATATAATTACCACATTTACCATCTTTATTTGTGGAGAGCAAATGTTTCTGTCTTAAGGTTTACTGAGTTTAGACTCTTATTCATTATTCACAATTTCACATTATTTTCTTTTTTCTGGGAAATGATAGTAGTATGAATATTTAGCCTGCCTGTCATATGAAAATAAACAGCATAGTTAGCAAACTCCCAGAGAAGCTAAAAGCAGCAATTGAGAGAGTTGAACTGACATTTGAATTAATAATTCATTCATTTGAATATACGGTTTTGAGAATTTTAAAACCAGGCCAATTTTCTATCTTGTGAAAATTCACTTGTCAATATTTTGGAATTTTTTCAGAATGGGGAGGAATATCATATGCCATAGTACAATAATTCCACAAGATTCTGAACATTTCTAAAAGATTCAGTATGTGTTATCAAATGATTTTAAGACTTGAAGCAACATTTTTAAAAGGGGTTCTTATTTAAATATACATAGATTTATTTTGACTGCATTGATGATTGTTTATTTTGTTAAAAGGGAAATGAAAGCTTTAGGCTGGGGTCTTTTCCCTAAATTTAACTATTTTCTTTATCAATTTTTGTTTTTCTTTCCTCATTTTGACCAAGTGGGTAACCCACAGTAAAGCAAGTAAATCATCAAGGAATTCTGGATTTTAAAATTTAGAGCGAATTACCTCCAAAGTGCCAATGACTATCCCCATTCTACTACAAACCATTTTTTTAAACATTTTATTTATTTATTTATTTTTACTTTGGTATCATTAATATAAAATCACATGAGCAACATTGTGGTTACTAGATTTCCCTCATTATCAAGTCCTCATCACATACCCCCTTACCATTGTCCATCAGTATAGTAAGATGCTACAGAGTCACTACTTGTCTTCTCTGTGCTATACTGCCTTCCCCGTGCCCCCCACTACAGTATGTGTGCTAATCATAATGCCCCTTATTCCCCTTCTCCCTCCTTTCCCACGCACCCTCCCCAGTCCCTTTCCCTTTGGTAACTGTTAGTCCATTCTTGGGTTCTGTGAGTGTGCTGCTATGTTGTTCCTTCAGTTTTTGCTTTGTTCTTATGCTCCACAGATGAGTGAAATCATTTAGTACTTGTCTTTCTCTGCCTGGCTTATTTCACTGAGCATAATACCCTCTAGCTCCAACCATGTTGTTGCAAATGGTAGGATTTGTTTTCTTCTTATGGCTGAATAATATTCCATTGTGTATATGTACCACATCTTCTTTATCCATTCATCTACTGATGGACACTTAGGTTGCTTCCATTTCTTGGCTATTGTAAATAGTGCTGAGATAAACATAGGGGTGCATATCTTTTTGAAACTGGGATCCTATATTCTTAGGGTAAATTCAAAGGAGTGGAATTGTTGGGTCAAATGGTATTTATATTTTTAGTTTTTTGAGGAACCTCCATACTGCTTTCCACAGTGGTTGAACTAGTTTACATTCCCACCAGCAGTGTAGGAGGGTTCCCCTTTCTCCACATCCTTGTCATCATTTGTTGTTCCTAGTCTTTTGTATGTTGGCCATCCTAACTGGTGTGAGGTGACAGCTCATTGAAACCACTTTTTTTTTAAACTTTCCAAAGATCCTGTGTTGATGACCATCTGCAATTGTTTCATCTACAAAAATTCCAGTTATTGATCTTTATGGACGCTTACGATAAAATTTTTTTAAACAAATTTTATCTCAATAATACAATTTATGAAAACATGTTGATTTAACAAATACTACTTTTTCTCAATGTTTAGAATTATGTCTTGAAACATAAGTAGATTTCTCTGAGAAGTCAAGGAAAAAATGTGTAATGGTACAAAGAAATAAAAATGGACAGCATGTTTTAAGACTACAGATAACTAGAGTCCTTTCCACACAGCTAAGAGATGTTTTATCTTTCTATTTTTCTAGAAGATAAATACAGTACAATCAATTCTTCAGATACTGTTTCTTGTTATATGTAACTGATACCTACTCTAGATTATTTCTATCTCTTCCTGTGGAACTCCAACTACAGATAATTTAAAACACCTGATATTGTCCCAGACCATTGAGACTTTCCATATTTTAATCTATTTTTCTTTTCTTATTAAGCTTCACTTTGATTAGTTTCTATTGCCTTATCTTCAAAGTAACTGTTTTGTTTTGTTTTTTTGCAAAATCCAACAGATTTTTAACCAATTCATGCCTTTTTTCATTTCAGATACTTTTATTTTTAGTCCCAGAAATTACTTTGTTTTCTTTTTTTAGATTCTACTTCTTTATTGATATTCATCATTTTTATCACTCATTATGCCCAACCTTTCCACTAAATCCTAAAGGATATTTTTAATAGCTCTTTCAAAGGCCTTGTATGTTAATTCCAACATCTCTGTCATCACTATTCAGCCAAACACTGATGGGGCATATTTTGGGAAGTTCTTCTCTGCAGATTTTTCTTTCATACCCAACAATTTCTGGCTTCTCAGAAGCTCTGGAATAATATCTCTGCCCCAGGAAGCCCTCTATGCTCTACATAGCATCTACTGTGTATCATGATCTAAAAAAACTGCTTCTGGGAAGAAATCATGTGTGTAGTCTATGTGTTCACCCTTCTTCAGGCATCAAATTATTAGGTTGTCTGTTTTGCAATGTCTATGAATAGTTATTTAATATATATTGTCTGGTTAATACATTATGGTGCGAGTCTAGTCCTACACCAATTACTGTATAAGCTGGGAGTGGAAGTCTAACAATTACAATTTTATTTTATTATTTTTTAATTGTTTATTAAGGTATTATTGATATACACTCTTATGAAGATTTCACATGAAAAAACAATGTGGTTACTACATTTACCCATATTATGAAGTCCCCATCCATACACCATTGTAGTCACTGTCCAGAAGTGTTGTAAGATGCCACAGATACACTATTTGCCTTCTCTGTACTACACTGTTTTCCCTGTGAACCCCCACACCACATGTACTAAACATAATACCCCTGAATCCCCTTCTCCCTCCCTCCCGACCCACCCTCCCAAACCACTCCCCTTTGGTAACTGCTAGACCCTTCTTAGAGTCTGTGAGTCTGATGATGTTTTGTTGCTTCAGTTTTGCTTCTTTGTTATACTCCACAGATAAGGGAAATCATTTGGCACTTGTCTTTCTCCGCCTGGCTTATTTCACTGAGCATAATATGCTCCAGCTCCATCCATGTTGTTGTGGCTGAACAGTATTCCATTGTGTATATGTACCACATCGTCTTTATCCATTCATCTACTGATGGAAACTAGGTTGCTTCCATATCATGGCTATTGTAAAAAAGGTTGTGATAAACATAGGGGTGCATATGTCTTTTTGAATCTGAGAAGTTGTATTCTTTGGGTAAATTCCAAGGAGCGGGGTTCCCAGGTCAAATGGTATTTCTATTTGAGGAACCTCCATATTGCTTTCCACAATGGTTGAACTAGCTTACATTTCCACCAGCAGTGTAGGAGGGGTCCCCTTTCTCCACATCCTTGTCAGCATTTGTTGTTAGTCTTTTCAATGCTGGCCATCCTTACTGGTGTGAGGTGATATCTCATCATGGTTTTAACTTGCATTTCCCTGATGATTAGTGGTGTGGAGCATCTTTTCATGTGTCTGTTGGCCATCTGAATTTCTTCTTTGGAGAATTGTCTTTCTATACCTTCGCCCATTTTTTAATTGGGTTATTTGCTTTTTGGGTGTTGAGGTGTGTGAGTTTTTCATATATTTTGAATGTTAACTCCTTGTCAAATATGTCGTTTACAAATATATTCACCCATACTGTAGGATGTCTTTTTGTTCTGTTGATGGTGTCCTTTGTTGTACAGAAGCTTTTTAGTTTGATGTAGTCCCATGGGTTCATTTTTGCTTTTGTTTCACTTACTCATAGAGATGAATTCAGGTGCCAATTATAATTTTAATAGGTACTGACAATTTCCTTTCCCAAAGAAAAAATCAAATCATATTCCCATCAGCAATGTATGGAATTGCCCATTTGTCTAAACATTCTTTATTCTCTAGTCATAAAGATTATCTGTCCTTTTGATTTTAATTTTTACAAAATCAACACGCAAAAATGTTGTGCTACTTTATTCTGATCTGTATTTCCCTAACAACTGAAATACCTTTTTATTTTTCACCATTTTACTTTACTCTGTATTGCCTGTTCATATACTTTGCCTAGTTTTTATTGTTTATCTTTTTCTTATCCATTCATGATTCCAATCACTTCCTAACTGTTCACCCATTTTTATTTTGAGTATTCTATTTTCTTTAAATTGTAAACATATGTATTTAGTTTATAATGTATGAAATTTTGTTTAATTATATTCATGTGGATTTATTCACCAAATGAATTACAAGCAAACACCATATATTGTATATAACATTGTGCATTATGTATAAACAATAAATGATAACTGGTGAACAATTTCTTCTGTTTTATATGGTACTTATTTCTAAGCAAATGATATGAAACTCTTTTGATGTAATTTTTAAAAATTGCCACAGTCAATGAAATTTGCTTCAGTAAAGTGATGATTTAGTATTAAGTCTACTACAGCTTCCAAAAGAATCTAATGACACCCCCAGGAATTGGCTTAGACACAAGGAAAAACTGACTATTTCTACATAGACTACTATATTTCTAGTTGACAGTTTTAATAGCCAGTGATTTTTACCTATTTCTTTCAAAATTTTGTTGATGTTGATCTGGAGGCTAGTTACTATAAAAGTTTGTCCAAATTCTGCCTTGCGATAGGTCTGAGCTGAATAGTAGTGTCATGCTTCCATTATTTAGCTAAAGATTTCTGTTTTTAATATTTAACTTGCTTTCAGAGTGATCTACAAACCACTTATCTCCAAAAGTTACCTAAATAGTAATGTTTCATACGGCACACATGTCAAATCATTACTGCCAAGTTTTTCAAGAATAATGAAGCAGCTGAGATTTAAAAGTAAAAGTCTTCTTTGACATTGATATTAAACAGATTGATTCAAGCTCATGTAGCTAAAATTATAAGATAATATTAAGATAATGATGTAATACAATAAGAAAGCAAATCTACAAACTCCAATGATACAGAAATATACACCTGGAGAAATATACATAAAAATAAAAAAGCTAAATATGACATATGTGAAGTATTTTATTTCAACAAACACGTTAGAGCTAAAATGGTCAACAATGTATGGAACTTCATAAAGGAGCTTATAACTTGGTGAAAGAGACTAATGCATCAATAACAATACAATTATATTTCTCAAGAATACACTCACACAATTTCCACTTGTTGATTAATGTTTTAGTTGGGTATAGAAAGAGAATCAGCTTCACCACATTTCTTTTGTAGAAACAATTCTATGTGGAATTAATGTTTGAGGATAACCCCAAAAAGACATGGAGCAAAATATGCCACAGAAGAAAAAATAAATGATAGTATTAGGTGAAATTTTTAAATATTTATTCTGTCTGCCATTTTCCCAACTGTACTGTTGTACCAACAGTTATTTGAATTAGTTTCCTTAATCTTCACAAAAACTCTGTGAGAAAATTACTTCTGAAAGTAAGGAGTAGGAAGCAGGCTTAGGAAGATCTGGTGAATTGTACAAAATTATTCAACTAATAACTGGTAAAACTGGGACTAAACTGAAGACTTGTCTGTCTCTTAGTTTGTATACCCTAAAAATAGAGTAAGACTGGGAGACTCACTGGAGGAGAAATGAGGAAAGCAGGATTTGGGAGAGATAATAATAGTATCCACAACAGTGACACAGACTCTCCCTTCTTTCAGAGGGATCTTAGACCCTCGTTACAAAACCCTTATCAGATCTTGATTGCTATATCCATCTATAACAATTAAAATTGGGACTAGATAACAAATACTTTGCAGCAGTCCTAACTCCCCAGGATGATTAGTTTTAATTATTCCTGATAGTAATAATTCCTTTTTGTTTCTTTTATTTTACTGGCATCAAGAGCCCAAAGTCAATAGTTTTAAGGGCAATGCACTCTTACTGTGTCTTCCTCAGTCTTTCTTTCTGAAAGTATCCCTCTTCTTCAATTTAAATTTCGGAGTAGTTTGTTATATAGCAATAGATAACAAATAGGAATTTTTTGCCTTTTATGATGAGAAGAAGGAAGCTAATATGATGTGCCTCAAGTGCAATATAATTAAACACTTTAATATCAAGTGCCAATACTAGATTATGTTGTCATAATGCTATAGTTTTCCACATTGAACTTCAGGTACTGCATTTTAACTTCTGTGCCAATATTCTTTCCCTGTCACATGTTCTTTTAAAACAACTACAAAAATGTGATCAAATGCATTAATGTATTTCATTTTTAACAGAATCATCTCAGCTATAGAGAACAGAAAGCTTATTTTTTAGAAATCTGTTTCCACTCAAGGATTCCAGCTTTCAATTTGCAAAGCCTGTGAGAATACTTTTTCCTGATCTGCATTCCAGTAGCCTTTTTATTTCCTGTAGCTGTGTCAAAAGCAGTAATAAGAATTCAAAAGAATGGAACAGGTTACCTTATAATATACATACCATATGGTTTCACAGTTTTATCCCTTCATTGGTTTGGAAATTACTATATGTGATAACAGAAAACTGGCCTGCTAAATACTATCCCTTCCATATAACTGTGTGAGTTAATGGATACTAAATAGTAAAGATGTGAACCTTCTTCTCAAATCTTGTCTTTCAGATTTTTCTGTTTTGATATCTTAATGACATTTCTTAAAATCTTCTTTTGTGGCATTCCATCGCTAAGTTTTTCAGGAATGGCCTTAGCCATGTCAAGAAACAGAAAAACAGACAAGAAAGCTCTGGCAGAATGGATGAAGAGCAAAGTAGATTGAGTGTAAGGTAAAGAGAAGAATTAGTGATAATTACCAGATTGTTGGCTTAAGCAACTGCTCTTTACTCAAATGAGAAGGGCTATGGGGAAATATATTATTGTCAAAAAAATCTATATTAGTTGTACTCTTTACATATGACACTTACATGAAGAACTGCTTTTCCAACTGAAGTTATAGCATAAGTAAGAAATTCTCTATTTTATAAATTCTGCCTCAGTGTAGAACTACCTAGAAAAATCCATGATAGGGATTAGTCATTGAAGTGGGACATTTGTCTGTGAAGTTGTCCTCCAGCTGCAGTTCTAAAAGAAAAAAGATAAAAGAAAAAAAAACTAGAACAAGGACAAGGTAAGAAGGTCTAAAGTCATATTTACATTAAACAAATAGCAGAGCCTACTTTTCTGTACATGTTTCCCTATAAAAGCCTGAGTTAAGAAAAAAGAAAAAAGTATAGCCTTATAAAAGTTTTGTACATTAATGGACAAGGAACATTATCCTAAACTTTCCAAATAAATACGTATTTCTGAAAAGTATAAACAATAGGAAATTAGTTATTCTAGAAAATATGTATTCAGTCCATTAAAAAGTATGCAAAGGATATAACTATGAAAAAGACACTGGGATTCAAAAGGAAAAATTAATTTTGATGAAAAATGAAAGTGGAATTGACAAAATAGTAAGAAACTGAAAGGGGATTTAAAAATTAAATAAATAAAGTCCATGTTGAAACAATAGAAGCAGGTTTGACACTGCAGAAAACTAATCAGTGGTTTTATCTTAATGGAATTATTTAAAAAAAATAAAATTATGAAAGAAAAGGCACTAGAGAAGGCAGATTAGTTACTAAGCCTGAGAATTATGACTATACCCTAGAAAGAATTCTGAAAAACTGACAGTAAGCAATAATCAAATATTAAACAGGAAAAAAATTCTGATTTTATTTGAGTCTTCTCTCTTTCTTAGTTTAAATAAAGGTTACATCTGATACCACAGAGATACAAAGGATAATGAGAAACTACTATAAGCAATTATATGTCAACAAATTGGAAAACAAAGAAGAAAGGGATAAATTCCTACAAATGTACAATTTAACAAAACTTAATAATGAAATAGACAATCTGAGTGAATCAATAACTAGTAATGAGATTGAATCAATAATCAAATATTTCCCAACAAAAAATAAGTCCAGGAGCAGATGGCTTCACAAATGAGTACTACTAAACATTAAAAGAATTAATATCAACCAATCCTTCTCAAATTCTTCCAAAAATTGAAGAAGAGAGAATATTTCCAAACTCATTTTATCAATTCAGGACTACCCTGATACAAAAGCCAGACAAAGACACTACAAGAAAGAAAATTATAGGCCAATATCCCTGATAAATACAGATACAAAAATCCTAAACAAAATATTAGCAAACTGAATTCAGTAGCACATTAAAAGGATTATACACATGATCAAGTGGAATATCCCTGGGATGCAAGATGGTTCAACATGAATAAATCAATAAATGTAGTACACAATATAACAAAATGAAAGATAAAAATCAAATGCCCATCAATAAATATAGAAAAAGCATTTGACAAAATTCAATCTTTTTTCAGGATTAAAAAAAAACCTCTCAAAAACTTAGATAAAAAAATATATACATCAACATAATAAAGGCCATATATGAAAATCCCACAGCTAACATCATTACTCAATGGTAAAACCAAAAGTTTTTCCTTTAAGATTTGGAACAAGACAAGGGTGCTCACCTCTACCATTTCTATTCAACATACTACTAGAAGTGCAGCCAGAGCAACTAGGCAAGAAAAATAAAAATGCATTAAAATGGAAAGAAAGAAATAAAACTGTTTGCAGATAACATTATCTTACATACAGAAAACCCTAAAATAATATCCAAAAGCTGTTAGAACTAATAAACGAATTCAGCAAAATTGCAGTATACAAAGTCAACATACAAAAAGCAGTGTGTTTCTATATACTAACAATGAACTATCTGAAAAAGAAGTAAACCAGTCTCACTTACAATAGCATCAAAAAGAATAAAATAGGAATAGTTTTAACCAGAGAGGTAAAGATCTGTACACTGAAAACTATATAACACTGATAAAAGAAATTGAAGACATCAGAAATCAATGGAAACATATTCCATGTTCATGGATTAGATGAATTAAGATTGTTGAAACATCCACACTACCCAAAGCCATCTACAGATTCAATGCAATCTCTGTCAAAATTCCAACAGGATTTTTCAAGAAATAGAAAAAAAAATTGTAAAATTTGTATGGAACCAAAAAATACTCTGAATAGCTAACACAATCTTGAGGAAGAAGAGCAAAGAAGGAAGCCTCACAGTTTCTGATTTCAAATTATATTACAAAGATTTAGTAATCAAAATCATATGTTTTTGTTACAATACAGACACATAGAGCAATGAAACACAGTAAAGAGCCAGAAATAAACTCATGCATATCTGATTAAGCTATTGACACAAGTGCCAAAAACACACAATGAGGAAAGGACTGTCTCTTCAATAAATGGTGGTGGGAAACTGAATATCCATATGCAAAAGAATGAAATTGGACCATTTTCTTAGATCATACACAAAAGTCAATTCAAAGAATTAAAGATGGTGGCATGAGAGGTAAAACAGAGACCTCCTCTCAAAAAAACACATATAATATGAAAATATAGTTAATACAACTAATCCTAAAAGAGCAACAGGAAAGAAGGCTAAGCCAGACTGCATACACCTGGAGAAAAGAGCAGACATCATGGAAGAGGGTAATATGCCAAAACCACGATTCTGCGGGACCCTAACCCTAACCCCACCCCAGCTCACTGGTGGGAGGAAGAGAAATGGAGCAGAGGAGTTGGAAGCCTAGGACTACTGAACACCCATCACTGGAGAGTTGCTCTAGGAGCACAAACCTACATTGAATGGTGATCTGGAGATTTCTGGGGTTGGAAAGCAAAGACAGGCAGAATACTTGGAGAGACTGAGATTCCAGCTGCTTCTGGAAAACAAGGATCCACATCCAGCTGCTCTGGGACAAAAGGAAGGTGGGCAGTCTGAGAGACTTCCTAACAATGAGAGGGTTGCTAAAGGGGCAAGGATTGCACAGAGCTTGCTGCTCAGGAGAAAGGGTAGGTGGATAAAATTGTCCAGGTACACTACGCCCGGCAAGTTGAGAACTTTCAGGAGCTTCAAGCACTCCATTCCTCTGGCTGGTTATGCAGCTCTGAGGCCCCACCATGATATGCAGCCTACTGCACCTTCCTCCTGGCCTGCTGGCATCAGCTCGCAAACCAGCAGTCCCTGCCCTGGTGTCAGGCCGGCCAGAGGAAGGCCCTGCCTATAGCAGCTACTAACCAAAAGCACAGAGGCTTACACATATGCACTCAGCCCACTGGGTCTGACAGCGGAGACAGGCACAGAGACCAGGAAGAAGGAAGCGGCTCTTTCCTCTCCCCAGCCACCAGTGCCACTCCCCTGCCATGCCCAACATCACTCCAGGGGCTGAGCAGCTCCAGAGAGTAGAGCATATGGGCACTAGAGGGTGCCACATACAAATATGAAAGGTCAAAGGAATCTAGGTCAAAAAAAAAAATCCCACAAACTCCAGAAAAAGGCCAAGTGAAAGTGAACTCATCAATCTTCCTGAAAGATTTTTCAAAATAAAAATCATAAACATGCTCATGGAGGTACATAAAAGTATTCAAGAACTCAAGGATGAATTTAGGAAGGAGATTCAATCATTAAGAAAATCAGTATTTCAAATGAAAAAGTGGAATTTAAAAGCAGATCAGATGTAGTAGAAGAGGAAGTAAATTGAATAGAAGTTAAAGAAGAGGAATACAAAGAAGTGGAGGCACAGAGAGAAAAAAGGATCTCTAGGAATGAAACAACATTGAGAGAACTGTATGATCAATCCAAATGTAACAATATTCGCATTATAGGGTAACCAGAAAAGAAGAGACACAAAAAGGGATAGAAAGTGTCTTTGAGGAGTTAATTGCTGAAAACTTCCCCAGTGTGGGGAAGGAGATAGTGTCTCAGGCCACGGAGGTGCACAGATCTCCCAACACAAGGGACCCAAAGAAGACAACATGAAGACATATAATAATTAAAATGGCAAAGATCAAGGATAAGGACAGACTTTTAAAAGCAGTCAAAGAGAGAAAAATGATCACCTAAAAGGAAAAACAATCAGGCTATCATCAGACTTCTCAACAAAAACCTTACAGGCCAGAAGGGAGTGGCATGATGTATTTAATGCAATGAAGCAGAAGGGCCTCAAACCAAGAATACTCTACCAAGCAAGATTATAATTTAAATTTGAAGGAGGGATTAAGCAATTTTCAGAGAAGCAAAAGCTGAGAGAATTTACCACTCACAAACCACCTCTACAGTGCATTTTGAAGAGACTGCTATAGATGGAAGTATTCCTAAGGCTAAATAGCTGTAACCAGGGGAAATAAAACCACAGCAAAGTAGAACAATTAATTACTAAGCAGATGCAAAATCAGATCAACTACCCCAAAGTCAATCAAGGGATAAACGAAGAGTACAGTATATGATACCTAACATATAAAAAATGGAGAAAGAAGAAAAAGGAAAAAAAAGAACCTTTAGGTTGTGTTTGTAATAGCATATGAAGTGAGTTATATTGACTGTTAGATAGCAAAAGAATTACCCATGAATCTTTGGTAACCACGAATCTAAAGCCTGCAATGGCAATAAAAACATACCTATCGATAATCACCGTAAATGTAAATGGTCTGAATGCACCAATCAAAAGACATAGAGTCACTGAGTGGATAAAAAAACAAGACCTGTCTATATGATGCCTACAAGAGTCTCACTTTAAACCCCAAAACATACACAGACTAAAAGTGAAGGGATGGAAAAAGATATTTCATGAAACTTATAGAGAGAAAAAAGCAGGTGTTGCAATACTTGTATCAGACAAAATAGACTTCAAAACAAAGAAAGTAAGAGAAAAAGGACATTACATAATGATAAATGGGTCAGTCCAACAAGGGGATATAACCATTATGAATATCTGTGCACCCAAAACAGACCTACATATGTGTAAAAATACTAACAGAATTAAAGGGGCGAATGGAATGCAATGCATTCATTCTAGGAGACTTCAACACACCACTCACTCCAAAGGACAGAACAACCAGACAGAAAATAAATAAACAGAGGACCTGAATAACACATTAGAACAGAAGGAACTAATGGACATCTACAGAACTCTACACCCAAAATCAGGAGGATACACATGCACATGGAACACTTTCAAGAATAGGTCATGTACTAGGCCACAAAAAGAGCCTCAGTAAATTCAAAAAGATTGAAATTGTACCTACTAGCTTCTCAGATCACAAAGGTATGAAACAAGAAATAAATTACACAAAGAAAATGAAAAAGCCCACAAACACATGGAGGCTTCATAACATGCGCCTAAATAATCAATGATCAATGACAAAATAAGAACAGAGATCAAGCAATATATGGAGACAAATGACAACAATAATTCAACACTGCAAAATCTGTGGGAAACAGCAAAGGCCATGCTACGAGGAAAATATATTGCAATACAGGCTTACCTCAGGAAAGAACAATCCCAAATGAACAGTCTAAACTCACAATTATTGAAACTAGAAAAAGAAGAACAAATGAGGCCAAAGTCAGTAGAAGGAGGGACATAATGCAGACTAGAGCAGAAATAAATATAATTGAGAATAATGCAGTAGAAAGAATCAATGAAAGCATTAGCTGGTTCTTTGAGAAAACCAACAAAATAGATAAACTCCTAGTCAGACTAATTAAGAAAAAAAGAGTCTATACACATAAACAGAATCAGAAGTGAGAAAAGAAAAATCACTACGGACACCACAGAAACACAAAGAATTATTACAGAATAATACAAAAAAATATATGCTAACAAACTGGATAACCCAGAAGAAATGAATAACTTTCTAGAAAAATACAACATTCCACAGCTGACACAGGAAGAAAGAGAAAATTTGAACAGACCAATTAAAAGCAACAAAATTTAATTTGTAATCAAAAAACTACCTAAGAACAAAACTCCTGCACCAGATGGATTCACTGCTGAATTATATCAACCATTTAGTGAAGACTTAATACCCATCCTCCTTAAAGTTTTCCAAAAAATAGAAGAGGAGGAACACTCCCAAACCCATTCTACAAGGCCAGCATCACTCTAATACCAAAACAGGCAAAAACACCACAAAAAAAAAAGAAAATTACAGACCAATATCCCTGATGAACATAGATTCAAAAATACTCAATAAAATATTAGCAAACAGAATTCAAAAATATATCAGAATTATCATCCATCATAAACAAGTAGGGTTTATTCCAGGGATGCAAGGATGGTACAATATTAGAAAATCCATCAACATCATCCACCACATCAACAAAAAGAAAGAAAAAAAGCAGATGATCATCTCCAAAGATGCTGAAAACCATCCGACAAAATTCAACATCCATTCACGACAAAAACTCTCAATAAAATGGGTATACAGGGCAAGTATTTCAACATAATAAGGGCCGTATATGACAAACCCACAGCCTACATCATACTTAACTCCGAGAAGCTGAAAGCTTTTCCTTTAAGATAGGGAACAAGACAAGGATGCCCACTCTCCCCATTTTTAAAATTTTTTATTTTGGTATCATTGATCTACAATTATATGTGCAACATTATGGTTACTAGACTCCTCACATTATCAAGTCCCCACCACATACCCCATTACAGTCACTGTCCATCAGCGTAGTAAGATGCTATAGTAACACTACTTGTCTTCTCTGTGTTGTACAGCCCTCCCTGTGCCCCCCCTACATTATGTCTGCTAATCATAATGCCCCTTTTTTACCCTTGTCCCTCCCTTCCCACCCATCCTCCCCAGTCCCTTCCCCTTTGGTAACTGTTAGTCCATTTTTGGGTTCTGTGAGTCTGCTGCTGTTTTGTTCCTTCAGTTTTTTTCTTTGTTCTTTTACTCCACATATGAGTGAAATCATTTGATACTTGTCTTTTTCTGCCTGGCTGATTTCACTGAGCATAATACCCTTTAGCTCCATCCATGTAGTTGCAAATGGCAGGATTTGTTTTCTTCTTATGGCTGAATAATATTCCATTGTGTATCCATATCACCTCTTCTTTATCCATTCATCTACTGATGGACACAGGTTGCTTCCATTTTTTGGCTATTGTAAATAGTGCTTTGCTAAACATAGGGGTGCATATGTCTTTCAAACTGGGCTGCTGCATTCTTAGGGTAAATTCCTAAGAGTGGAATTCTTGGGTCAAATGGTATATTTCTATTTTGAGTTTTTTGAGGAAAGTCCATACTGCTTTCCACAATGGTTGGACTAATTTACATTCCCACCAGCAGTGTAGGAGGGTTCCCTTTTCTCCACATCCTCGCCAACATTTGTTGCTGTTTGTGTTTTGGATGGTGGCCATTCTTACTGGTCTGAGGTGATATTTCATTGTGGTTTTAATTTCCATTTCTCTGATGATTAGTGATGTGGAGCATCTTTTCATGTGCCTGTTGGCCATCTGAATTTCTTTTTTGGTGGAATGTCTGTTCAGATCTTCTGCCCATTTTTTAATTGGCTTATTTTCTTTCTGTTTGTTGAGGTGTGTGAGCTCTTTATATATTTTGGATGTCAACCCTTTATCAGATATGTCATTTAAGAATATATTCTCCCAAATTGTAGGATGTCTTTTTGTTTTACTGATGGTGCCCTTTGCTGTACAGAAGCTTTTCAGCTTGATATAGTCCCACTTGTTCAATTTTGCTTTTGTTTCCCTTGCCTAGGGAGATATGTTCATGAAGAAGTTGCTCATGTTTATGTTTAAGAGACTTTTGCCTTTATTTTTCTCTAAGAGTTCTATCATTTCATGACTTTCATTAAAGTCTTTGATCCATTTTGAGTTTACTTTTGTGTATTGGGTTAGACAGTAATCCAGTTCCATTCTCTTGCCTGTAGCTGTCCAGTTTTGCCAACACCAGCTGTTGAAGAAGCTATCATTTCCCCATTGTATATCCATGACTCCTTTATCATATATTAATCGATCATATGTGTTTGGGTTTATATCTGGGCTCTCTAGTCTGTTCCATTGGTCTATGGGTCTGTTTTTGTGCCAGTACCAAATTGTCTTGATTACTGTGGCTTTGTAGTAGAGCTTGAAGTCAGGGACCATAATTCCCCCTGCTTTATTCTTCCTTCTCAGGATTGTTTTGGCTATTTGGCGTCTTTTATCATTCCATTTGAATTTTAGAACTATTTGCTCTAGTTCATTGAAGAATGCTGTTGGTATTTTGATAGGGATTGGAATTGTTTTCCTGATTTCTCTTTCTGCTAGTTCACCATTAGTGTATAGGAATTAAACAGATTTCTGTGTATTAATTTTGTATCCCACAACTTTGCTGAATTCAGATATTATATATAGTAGTTTTGGAGTGGATTCTTTAGGGATTTTTAGGTACACTATCATGTCATCTGCAAACAGAGACAGTTTGACCTCTTCCTTACCAATCTGCACGCCTTTTCTTTCTTTGTCTGATTGCCATGGCTAGACCTCCAGAACTGTGTTGAGTAAAAGTGGGGAGAGTGGGCATCCTTGTCTTTATCACGATCTTAAAGGAAAAGCTTTCAGCTTCTCGCTGTTAAGTATGACGTTGGCTGTGGGTTTGTCATATATGGCCTTTACACTCTCCCCATTTTTATTCAGCATAGTTCTGGAGGTCCTAGCTATGGCAATCAGACAACACAAAGAAATAAAAGGCAGGCAGATTGGTAAAGAAGAAGTTAAACTATCACTGTTTGCAGATGACATGATATTGTACATAAAAAATCTACTCCAAAACTACTAGATCTAATATCTGAATTCATCAAAGTTGCAGTATACAAAATTAATACACAAAAATCTGTTGCATTCCTATACACTAATGATGATCTAGCAGATACAGAAATAAGGAAAACAATTCCATTCACAATTGCATCAAAAAGAATAAAATATCTAAGAATAAACCTCACCAAGGAGGTGAAAGACCTATATTCTGAAATCTACAAGACACTCATGAGAGAAATTAAAGAAGATAACAATAAATGGAAACACATCCCATGCTCATGGATAGGAAGAATTAATATTGTCAAAATGGCCATTCTGCCTACAGCAATCTACAGATTCAATGCAATCCCTATCAAAATACCAACAGCATTCTTCAATGAACTAGAGCAATAGTTCTAAAATTCATATGGAACTACAAAAGACCCCAAATAATCAAAGTAATTCTGAGAAGGAAGAATAAAGTGGGGCCGATTATGCTCCCCAACTTCAAGCTCTACTACAAAGCCACAGTAATCAAGACAATTTGGTACTGGCACAAGAACAGGCCCAGAGATCAGTTGAACAGAATGGAAAGCCCAGATATAAACCAAAGCATATATGGTCAATTAATATATGATAGAGGAGCCATGGACATACAATAGGGAAATGACAGCCTCTTCAACAACTGGTGTTGGCAAAACTGGATAGCTACATGCAAGAGAATGAAACTGGATTATTGTCTAACCCTATACACAAAAGTAAACTTGCAATGGATCAAAGATATGAATGTAAGTCATGAAACCATAGTACTCTTAGAAGAGAACACAGGGAAAAATCTCTTGAATATAAACATGAGCAACTTTTTCCTGAACTCATCTTCTTGGGCAAGGGAAACAAAAGCAAAAATGAACAAAAAGCTTCTGTACAGCAAAGGTCACCATCAGCAGAACAAAAATGCATCCTACAGTATGGGAGAATATATTTTTAAATGATATATCCGACAAGGGGTTAACAGCCAAAATATATAAAGAACTCACACGCCTCAACACCTAATAGGCAAATAAACCTATTAAAAAATGGGTGCAGGATATGAAGAGACAATTCTCCAAAGAAATTCAGATGGCCAACAGACACATGAAAAGATCTCCACATCGCTAATTATCAGGGAAATGCAAATTAAAACCACAACGAGATATCACCTCATACCAGTTAGGAAGGCCAACATTGAGAAGACTAGGAACCAACAAATGCTGGTGAGGATGCAGAGAAAGCGGAAGCTTCCTACAC
>JAVSCE010015587.1:0-13665 GCA_032199065.1 Smutsia gigantea | reverse complement strand
GGCGGTGTTGTTCCCATGGGAGGCCATGAACTTCAGGAGATAGTGTGGGTCAGAGCCTCAGGAGCCGAGGTGGGGGACTCCCAGGCCCCTGCTGTCCCCAGGGCATGACTAGGCGCTGAGGCTGTGCTGTGGGAGGGGCCTGCATCCCTACAGAAAGGGACCTGGAAAGGGCCAGGGGGAGCCCACGCTGGCGACACCCCATCTCAGTCTCACGCGGCCTGGCTGATGAACTTGGTGACCTGAATCCAGTGAGTGTCTCACACCTGCCAGGCCCCAGGAGGGCCTAGAGATCCAAACCCACCAGACAGGCTTGTGTTCCTCTACAGCAGATGCCCCACAGACATCAGGAATGGTAGACGGTCCAAGATGGTGTGTGAAGAAGGGTGGGCAGGGGCGGGCTCCGGGGCAGTTCTTGAGGGTTTCCTGCACAGAGATAGCAAAGGCCCGGGGGGGAGCGCGCCTCCAGTCAGCTGGGAGGGGAGCAGGGGGTGGCCAGCAAGGTCTGACCCATGCGTGGCCTCATGGCATGGGGGGCAGAGCGAGGGTGACAGGGCTCGAGCACCTGACAGGTGTCTGCAGGCCCTTGAACAAAGACCTGGGAAGGGAGATGGAGAACATGCTTTCTCCTCACGACAGCCCACATATTTTTTGCAAATCTCAAGAAAACAAACAGAATGAGTAGAATTTTTTTAAGCTAGCAGTGATTCTCATTTTAAAATTAACAAGCAAGTATATCCTACATTCTGAGAATGAAGAATCTTCCTGCCCGATGCTGAAACCTGTCATGATGCTACTGTGAACAGAAAGCCTGCCTCCGCGGAGCAAAGCCAACGGGATGCTGGGTTCTGTAATACACAGACGTGTGAGGACACAGGAGCAGCTCACACCAGTGTGGGAAACGCCCCTTCGTGGGTGAGCAGTAGGGTCAGGAAGCTGGGGACGCCAGAGAAAAGGCCGAGCTGGACACGACATCCTAATGAACAAAGTAAACTCCAATTGAGCTAACGATTTAATTTCCAAAACTGAACAATAAAAGTAGTGGATACAAATCATGGGATAATGTAAAAAATTATTTTTAGGAAGATCTACAAGGAAAGCATCCTGACGCTGGATTAGGAAATAGTTTCTTGACTGTGACACCAGAAGCAGGAGCAACGAAAGAAAAAACACCAAATGGAACATTGCCAAAGTCTGACATTTCTGTGCTTTGATGGATGCCGGGGCCTGCAGGCAGGAGTGAACAGTTCCTGAGTGGGGGCGTCGGGCTGTGTATTGAAGAGGCCAAGAGGGCAGACTGTGTGGTGCAGAATGCAGAATGCAAAGAAGCTTTATTCTGGCATGGCTCATATACACATGAATTGCCTGCAGATTAGATTCACACACCGTTCTCAAGGACATCAGTTCAATCACTTATGTATTGCCCACAGATCAATACAATGGGACATTAATAGAATACTCCAGTGACATCTGCCTGGGGGCATCTGGTCCACGTGGCTGGCCTTGAGATAAGACCTCCCTGCATTCCTGAGCTACTTGTTCCTGGAATTTAGGAAACTTTTCAATGTTTCTTTCAGAGTCAGGCCCGGTTCAGGCCTTAGATGGAGACTAGGCACAAAAACACAATCAGTCCTGTCCTGTACTCTTGCTCCTTCTGTCCCAACCGCTCTCCACAGACGGACACCGACAAGAAAGTGGGAAGGTGTGACGAGCCTAAAAACTGGGGCTGAGACCACACAGGGCAGGTTCCAGTCATTTCAGGGCCCAGAACAGGCAGATCCTCAGACAGGAAGCAGATGGGTGGCCCGGAGGGCAGGACGGGGGGAGGTGACCAGGAACAGGCATGCGGTCCCCTCCGGTGGTGGGGGGGGCTGGAAATGTCTGTGTGTGATGCACTAAGTGACACTCTAGTATCAACTGTTCACTTTAAAATGGTGAATGTTATGTGATATGATTTCATCTCAAAAAAATTTTTTACAAAGAGCTCCTATAAAATGTACTTTTACATTTTATTTTATTTTATTTTTTATAATTTATTTTGGTATCATTAATCTACAATTACATGTGCAATATTATGGTGATTAAACTACCCCTTCATCAGGTACCCCCCACCAACCCCATTACAGTCACTGTCCATCAGCGTAGTGAGATGCTATAGAGTCACTACTTGTCTTCTCTGAGTTGTACAGCCCTGCCCATGACCCCCCAACATTTCACCTGCTAATCGTAATGCCCCTTGTAGTTTTATATATTTTTTTATATTATTTTTAAAGAAGTTAAAAGGTAACTCACAGAATGAGAAAAACTTCGCAAATACTATATCTGATAAGGATCTGTGAAGAAGTCTTTTAATAACAAAACTCATTTAATAATACAAAGGACAACCCTCTCTTAAAACGGGTGAAGATATTTCTCCAAAGAACATATGCAAATGGCTGAGAAGCACTTGAAAAGATGCTCTGTGTCACAAGCCACCAGGGAAATGCAAATCAAAGCCACAGGAGGACACCACCTCCCACCCAGCAGGGTGCAGCCAAGGACGGACATGCTGCTGAGCGCAGGAGCAAAGGCAGGGCTTGGGCACGCTTGGTGGGAAGGCGTCCAACTCAGCCGCCCCGTGATTCCGGCAGCTCCACTCACACGTCCGCCCAAACACCCGCGCGACGGCCATAGTAGCTGGAGACAACCTCAGTGTCCGACCGCTGGTGAATGGACAAAACGGGCCCCCCCACAGCGGAAACGAGCCCTAAGAAGGAAGGAAGCGCTGACACCTGTCCCCACGTGGAGGAGCCCCGACCACATCATGCTCCGCGAGAGAAGAAAGCTCAGGAGGCCCGGGGTCTGACTGCACAGACGTGATACGCCCGGGCAGCAAACCCACCAGGGAAGCAGCAGACCTGTCCACTCTCAACGGGGCTGCGGGTGGGGATGGCGGGGAAACGGGGGGGGGGGGCTCCTCACAGGCACGGGGGTATTTGCCTGTATGAAAACATTCTGCAACCGCCCAGTACCGACGGCCGCGTGGCTCTGAATGTATGAGGACTACTCCGCTGGACGCTGCGAAGAGCTGAGTCAGGGGGTGTGTGCCCTACAGCTCAATGAAGCTGCCATGAGTAAAAATCATCCTCGACAGAGCAGGCCTACCTGGGGGTGCTACAACCACAAAAGGAAAGGTCCAGCCGTTTGCATCAAGTTTCCACTGCCAAAACCCCCATGAGCGAAGTGAGACACCCCAGAAAAGCCACCTTCCACACGCACCACGAGGGCAAGACCCCCGCGTAGGGGCCCAGGGCGCCGGGCGTGCAGAGGAGGGCCACAGGGAGGGAAACACGGATGACCCCAAACGCGCCACAAGATGCCCAGCACCACTCGGGGCAGGGCTCAGCGGCGACACAGGCTCTCACCTCGAGGTAGCGGGCGGTGCCGGCGGGCCGGCCCGGCAGGGGTGTGGACGGACGCCCTCACCGCGGGGAGGGCAGAACCACGGCAAGTGGGCCGAAATCTGCCCGGGCCTGCGCTCGGCAGCCCGCTCGCGGGGCCGGCTCGTGAGCCGCGGCTGTCCTCCGCTCAGGGAGCCCCTCCCGCAAGGCGGCTGCGGAGCCCGTCCGCAGGGCCGCTGTCCTGAGCCGCGGGCGCTCTCCGGGAGGCGAGCCAGGCGCCCCGTGCGCCGACACCCACGCGGTAAGCAGAGCGGCCCGTCGATGTCAGAGCCCAGAACGGGCGAAACGCTGCGGACAGAGAGCAGAGCGCCTGCCAGGCCCGGGAGCGCGCTTCTGCCCAGCAGCGGCTGCACCCCGCGTCCACAGAGCGGCTGACCGTGTCCTCAGCAGACGAGCGGCGGCACAGCTGGCCTGCACCCTGCTACGGCTGCTTGGGAAGGTACGCGGGAGGGATAGGAAGTCCGGGCGAGCGCGCCGCCCCCGTCTGCGGTCCAGCGCCCGCGCCCAGATCCGCTCACGCCTGTGATTAACTACAGAGCAGTGGGCAGGTGCGGCGGCGCCCCTCTGTCCCCGGGGGCCCAGGACTCCGCATTTCTCACGAGCCCCCAAGGGAGGGTGACGCCCCCAAGGTCATGTCTCCGGTGGGGTGCGCCCACGGGCCACCAGCCTTGTCCCCCAACCCCAGGCGACCGCTCTCCAGGCTGCACCTTCCCTCACTGGGCAGCCCCTGGGGTTCCACCCCCTGCGACCCAGTCCTCAGCCTTCCTGCACCGGACCTGAGCAGCCTGCAGAGCCACGTCCCTCTCCCTTCACAACTTCATTTACACTGCGAGGCCCTGCCTGCTGCCCAGCCCCGGCCACCACCCGTGTGTGTCTGCTCCTCAACCGTCTCCAATTAAGGCTTTCCAGGGCCAGTAGCCTCGCCAGCCCTCCCATATGAGTACTCAACAAACAAGGGTGGGTGGATGGATGGTGGGTGGGTGGGTGGGTGGATGAGTAGATGAATGGATGGGTGGGTGGATGGATGGATGGATGGGTGGGTGGGTGGGTGGGTGGATGTGTGGATGAGTAGATGAAAGGATGGGTGGGTGGGTGGATGGATGGGTGGGTGGGTGGGTGGGTGGGTGGATGTGTGGATGAGTAGATGAACGGATGGGTGGGTGGGTGGATGGGTGGATGAGTAGATGAATGGATGGGTGCGTGGATGGATGGATGGGTGGGTGGGTAGGTGGGTGGATGGGTGGTTGGATTGTTGTGTGGGTGGATGGATGAGTGGATGGATGGATGGATGGGTGGGTGGGTAGGTGGGTGGATGAGTTGGTGAATGGATGAGTAGATGGATGGATTGGTGGGTGTTTAGATGGGTGGGTGGGTGGATGGGTGGGTGGGTGGATGAGTAAATGAATGGATGGGTGGGTGGATGAATGGGTGTGTGGATGAATGGGTGGGTGGATGGGTGGGTGGGTAGGTGGGTGGATGGGTGGGTGGATTGTTGTGTGGGTGGATGGATGAGTGGATGGATGGATGGATGGGTGGGTGGGTAGGTGGGTGGATGGGTGGGTTGATGGATGAGTAGATGGATGGATTGGTGGGTGTTTAGATGGGTGGGTGGGTGGATGGGTGGGTGGGGGGATGAGTAAATGAACGGATGGATGAATGTGGATGAATGGGTGGGTGGATGGGTGGGTGGGTGGGTGGATAGATGAGTGGATGGAAGGATGGATGGGTGTGTGGGTAGGTGGGTGGATGGGTGGGTGTGTGGATGAATGGGTGGGTGGATGGGTGGGTGGGTGGATGGAAAGATGAGTGGATGGAAGGATGGATGGGTGGGTATTTGGGTGGATGGTTGGGTGGATGGGTGGGTTAATGGGTTGGTGGGTGGATGGGTGGGTGGATGGGTGGATGAGTAAATGAATGGATGGGTGGGTGGATAGGTGGGTGGATGGATGGATGGGTGGGTGGGTAGATGGGTGCATTTGTGGTTGGATGGATGGATGAGTAGATGGATGGATGGGTGGGTGGGTGAGCATTTTCACTTTTCTTACACTCATGGCTCCCCATAAGGATTAGAGGTCAAAAACGAAGAACAAGAGGGCTTGTCCGGCTGGGAGCTGCTCCACGCAGTGTTCCTGTGTACTGTGTAGTCCAGGTATTGGGGTTCAAGGGCCCGAGCCAGGAGCTGCCCATGGAGGGCTTGGCCGTCCCTCTGGCCATCGCTCACTGACTCTAAGACTGCAGCTGCCTGAGAGGGCGGCAGATGAAGTGCCAGCCCTGGATGGGATGCACAGCGTGGGGCAGCTGCACAGGAGCAGTGCAGGCCGCTAGGAGGCCTGGCCAGGAGCCCAGAGCACCAGGGACAAAGGGACCATGGAGGGGTCCATGACCCAGAGGGGCTAGGGACCCCCACGGGGCAGTGGCACCGCCTGGTCTCTCCCCACCCGCCTTCACCCCTCCTCCCCTGTCCTGTGCAATACCTCCACTTGGGCTTCCTCCCAGGCGTCCAGGCGGGCTGACTTGACCTTGCTGACCTGGGGCATGCTCCGGTGGACTCCAGAGCAGCTCAGGCAGACAAACACTCTCAGGGTGTGGGAGGCCCATTCAGGATCTGGAAGGCAAAGGCCGGATGCTCAGGGAGGGCCCCTTCTGTCCTCAGTGTCCCCGTCTGTGCAGTGGGGGCTGGTGCCGTGATGCCTGGGTTCACTGGCTTGTGGCCCTAATGGGGGTCCCTGCCTCCTGGCACCGGTGGGCAGCTCCCGATCGCCCTCGCTGCCCTGGGACGAGCCCTCTCCTGACACCTGAGTGGACAAACAGGCGTCTGGGAGGCAGGACGATGGCAGGAGGGGGCCACTCAGGGGTGACATTTTGATGTCTAGTCCACTTGGAGAGGCTCAGCACAAACACATGTGGGCCCCCAATGACGCAAATGTGGGCAGTGCCCACAGCCGCCGAGGCCATGCGGGCTGGAGCGTCCAGGCACAAGCGTGTCTGCTTCCCCATAGGTTTGCAGTTCCCGCACCGAGCTGCGGCCATGTGAGGGGGTGCATGGTGAGCTGGGATGTGGGGTGTGAGCGCTGCCCCCTCAGCACACCTGTGTAAAGGTGGAGCCAGGGCCGGGGCCGCTCCAGAAGAGACGGAGTGTCTCTGAGAGGAGCCCCATGTGTGAGGCAAGCCTCCTAGGCCAGGATGGTCTACGTCCAGGGGCCAATGGCCTGAGTGGGGTTCCCTGGGGGCCCCTGGGAGGCCAGGCTGTGGTCACCCTCAAAGCTGGCAAATGTGCCCCCATGCCCATCTGAGAGCACAGCATGACCCCACACTGAGGGCACTGCAGCCCGAGGGGCCCAGGAGCCCGCACCCCCAGGGTTGTGGGCGCTTGGTCACATGGGCACCCCTGGGCACACCTGCTCCATGACAATATGGCGGGGAGGTGGCTGCACCACAGGTCAGGCCAGCTCCAGGCCCCACCGAGGACAGGGCCCCGCACCTCCTTTCAGGGACCTCCAGAGACCCCACCTGGGGCCAGGGAGGTGACAGCCCCCCTCAGACCCCAAGCACCAGGGCCACAGGCCACGCCGCCTGTGCTGTGTGGCTGAGCAGGGCGGCGGGCACCTGTGGTTCCTGGGTCAGGGACCTGCCCGCCCCAGGCCACGAGGGGCCCGCCTGCCATGCCCGAGGGCACTGGACCCCCTCCCTGCTGGTGTGGTGGGGCCTTCTGCAGCAGGCATGAGGGGCCCCGGCGGACGGGAAGGGGAAGCTCTGGAGCTGCAGTTAAGACCTCCAGGGCCCTTCCCCTTCTGGTGGGCGCCCTCGGGGCATGCCCGGCCCTGGCCACCAGAGGAAGTGGAGGCCAGGGACACAGTCACTGGCAGAGGACACAGTTTCTACCTGGCACTTGGAATAGAGAAGTTTCCCGAGAAAACCAGCCATGTCATCCCGATGGCCCCTGGCCCCAGCCCTGGGAGCAGACTCACTGTGGGGATGGGGTACCCGGGCTCCCACCTCCTAGGCGAGCAGGCTGGGGGTGGTGAGGCAGTGAGGCCGGTTGCTTCTGGGGAGCAGCTGGCTGTGTGGGCTTGGGCTGTGGGGAAGGCAAGGTGCCCACCAGGGACCCCAGCCCCAGCCTCCAACCTGCCCCGGGGTCAGCAGACATCAGTGCCTCCCAACGGGGGACAGCAAGGGTGGGGGGCAGCCCAGAGACACCGGGGCCTCAGGGCCTTGGTTCTGGGGGCCTAACCCAGCTCAGGGGAGCTGTGAGCACGTGGTCAGGGCAGGCCACCAGCCCACCTCCCAGCTCAGCCCTCCACTTCCGGCACTCGGCCTTGTTTGCAGAGCCCCCCGGTCCGCTGGCCAAGGTGCCAGGGCAACCCCTTTAAGACACGTCCCCTGCTGGTGACTTTTCACCACCTGTCCTCAGCCTGAGGGCTGCCCTGGGCCCTGGCCACCCCACCCCCGGCTCTGCCCTCCTCCCCACTGCCCCACCCAGGCCCAGCCTCCCCACGGTGTGTCTGACTCTGATGCCTCCCCAGAGAGCCTCCGCCCACAGCTGGTCTCCCCACCACCCAGTCACATTCACTGCATCTGCCAGTTGGTGTCCCTGGGCTCTGTTTGCAGCCCGGGGCGACCCCTGGGGGACGTCAAAGGGCAGGCCACCCACCTGTCCTGAACGCTGACCTGGGAGGCCGCGCCCCCTCCTGTCCCCACGGCACCCGCCGCCCGCCCAGTGGGCACACTCTGCTTTGTTCATTCTGTTTATCCTGCTGCTGGAAGCAATCTCGGCCCCAGGGCAGGCTGATCGGCTTCGGAGCCTGAGGATTCCCATCACCCCAGGGGGCGTCACATACAGTGGGTGCCGCCCGCCCACCTCTCACCTGAGAGCTCAGGCCCCAGCCCGCCCCCCCTGCTCCGCCCTGGCAGACACACTCCCTGCCCACTGCCCCCGTCATGTCCCCTGTCCTGGTCCCCGCCATCAGCACCCACGCAGGCTGCCAGAACCCAGGTCCAACTCCTGCACCGGCACCGTGCAGCTGCCGCCCCTCGCCACGCCAAGCCGCGGATGCCACTCCCGCCCCGAGGGCTCCCCCAGAGGCCATGGCAGACACGTGGCCCCGGTGCCCCACCGCGTGCTTCCTGGATGTGCAGCCTCTGGCTGGCCATCCTTGCCCCGCGGCCCTGCCGCCTCTCATCTGCTCCCTTGGCTGTGAAATCTGTCCTTTGGGGCGAGACCGAGGAGGCGGGTGCACAGCTCTGGGCTGCTGCTAGTGCCGAGAATCGTTCAATTTTATCTGTGAACTTTACATCATGAATTTCAATTAGGAAAAAAGGAAAGGACACACCTACACCCCTTGGGCTGTTTGCCAGCTGGTCTCTTCCCCCCACATGCGCCTGAGCCCCAGGCTCACGTCTCTACTGCAGCCCGCAGCGACTTCTCCATCGGAAGCTCTGGCCAGCCTGGGCCCCCAGCTGCTTCCCCAGGCCCGAGCCCACCGCAGTGAACAGGCTCCAGCCTTCCCTTGGCCTCGGCCAGCAGCCCGAGCATCCTTGCAGTCCCCTCGCCCTCCTGCTTCAACCCAGACACTCTGTACCCGCACCCCCCCTGGACACACAGCCAGGCACCTGCCAGTGGGCATCTGCTCTGGACACATAGGCCTCCGGCTTCTCCCTCAACCTGCATGGCCTGTGGCTCCTGCTGCTCTCTGGGGAGCTGCCGTCCTCCTCCTCAGGGGACCCGGCAGAGCCTCGCGCCAGACTTCTGCCCCCCTGCATGGCAAACGTGGCCTGCTCACCCCTGGGGGCCCCCTGAAGGCCTTAGCCCCCGCCAGGGCCACGCCCAGGTCCGCCAGCACCGCGGGGGCTCCCTCAGGGGTCCTGCTCTGCCCACTGCCCTCACCCTGCGGTTCACTGCCCGCACCTTTGGCCTCCCGCTCCAGCACACTGTGGCCTGTGCCCCGGAGCTGATATCCAGGGACACGGGGCTGTGCAGAAGGTCTGGGTTAATGCAGGAGCTCAGGCCTCACAGGCAGGGGTGCACCCAGGGACGCAGGACAGCTCTCCTGGTGGTTCCGCCCTTCGGAAGTTCCCTCTGTGCCTCTCCTTTCCCTCCACCTCCTGGCACCTGCCCGCCCTCAGCCCACAAGTGGCCTGCATGCTCCTGCTGCTGCACACAGACCATCACTGACCTCCTGCACACTGGCGGCCCTGCCAGAGCACCACAGGCCTCACTCCTTCTCCCAGGAATCCAGTCACTGAAACCAGTTCCCGCCTGCATCCCCTGACACCCCGCCCCGGGCAGGAGGTCAGCTTGCATTCTCTCCGCCCACCTCTGCACACACGGGCGCCTGCGCCCTCCTCAAAGCCTCTCTTCGCCTGGCGTGAGGTTCCGTGGGCCTTCAACCTCCTTGGCTTCTCCTCCGCGCTCCCCCGGCTGGCTCCACTGTGGACCATGGGAGTGCTTGGGGCCCTCCCTCCCTCCGTCAGTCCTCCCAGCAGCCTCAGAACAGATCAGGCTGCTCCCATGACATCAAGACCCGCACCGTGCTCAGAGACACGAGTCCAGCCCTCGTCGGCCCAGTGAGACCCTCCGATGGCACTCAGCTTGGCTTCCTGTCCCTTTAACTGGCCGTGCCTGGGTCCTGGGGGTTTGCATGACTGTTCCAATCCTCCTCCCCCGTGTCTCTGCACCATCTGGGTCGAGTGAGCGCATCTGTGATGGCTCTCGATGGGGAAACACCGGGGTGCTGCCGTCCTCATGCAGCACTGCCCACCTCCTGCCCACCTCGTCTCCGACTGCCACCTGCTCACCTGTCTCTGCTCACCAGAATCCAGGCGCATACAGGAAGGCCTTGTCTGGCTCAGTCCAGGCAAGCTTGGCGGTGGCACGGTACCCATGCATGGGATGGAGGAAGGAGGGGGCCCAAGCTGTGTCCAGGGGCAGGCAGCCAGCTGAAGGCTTAGCCCTCACAGGCCTCTGGCTCCGGTGGGCACTGGCAGACACGTGCCATGTGCCATCTCTGCAAGGTGGCAAGATGTCCACCGATGACAGCCAGGAGTCTAGGTGTGCCCGTGGCCACAGACTCTGACTCTGGCTCACTGCTGTCCACCCCGGGCCTCCAAACTGTCCTTGACAGCCTGGATGGACTTCCCACCCAGAGGGGATTCAGGGCAGGCGTCAGGGCAGGAACTCCCCACCTGGACAATGACTGCACCGGGAGAGTCTCTGAAGCAACTGCTTGGAACCCTGGTCTCTGCTGAAGAATTGTGGGGGAGGCTCAGACATTACCCTGCAGCTCACTTCGGTTAGCTCTTAGCCTAGTAGTAGCTGCTCACCCACCTGGCCCCCGACCAGCGGCTCTGCAATGATCCCGGGGCAGCCTGCACACTAGCCTAGTAGCAGCTGCTCACCCACCCGGCCCCTGGCCAGCGGCTCTGCAGTGATCCCGGGGCAGCCTGCACATGACTGAGGGAGCCAGGTGGGCAAAACGGACCCTATCCTCCAAATGGCGGGTCTCTGCTCTGACCGCCGAACGCTGCTTGTGGCCCCTGACGGGCAGACACAGAGGTGGGCACACACTGCGGCCAAGACCCTCCGCTGTGGCAAGCCACGCCCCGGCCCGGGGACTTCCAGGAGAGCTCCACGGCCAGTGCATTTGTGCCTCCCTTTACTGTTCGCTTTTCTCCTTTCAGGGACTAGACATAAAGACTAAGGCATTCAAAAACAACTGCAAAATGGTAAAATTAAAAACCGTGTATGATGAGAGAAAGGCTCAGAGAAGACATTAAGTTTATAACTCAGTTTGGCCCTGGCCACAGACACAGCTGGTAACAATGAAAGAAACTAAAAAAACAAAAACAAAAAGCCCAGAGAAGGGGAGATTCTGAGTCACTTATTAGATCCAGTTGTCCATGTTCACCAAAAAATTCACGAGGCATACAAACAAACAGTAGGCACCGCAGCAGCCCTCTGGGCCCCGGGGCCGGCACCAGGCTTGCCACCCACCCTGGCCGCCACCAACGGGCCCAGCACCCCCACATCGGCCACCTACACTGGGCCCCACAGCCCCCCACCCCGGCTGCATGCACTGGATCCTGCACCCCCCAAACCGGCAGCCTCAACCGGGCCCCGAACCCCCCAACCCGGCCGCATCCTTGGCAGGGACAGGACAGGGTGGGGCTCAGTGCCCTGGACAAAGCCCTCCTGCGTCAGGAGGCATTGGAGCCAGGCAGGAGGCTGACACGGGGAGGCATGGAGGTGGCCAGTAGCAACGATGTGCCCTCTGCACACATCCATGTTTTCAACCCCTCTTCCATTTTGTTCCTGAAGTATGGATGCAGCCGTACATCCCATTAAACACGCGATGTCATGGTACTGACTGAAGAATGGCTGTCGCTCCCCCCCGTCACCCCGCCAGGGAACTCTGATCCCACCACTGTCCACAGCTTCTGAGCGTCCGGCCGGCTCCCCCTCATCTGCCCCTGGGCTTTTTGTGGCTGGTTGATGTCATTCCCTAAACCTCACACCCCCTCCACGCTGCCCCCTGTGCGGGGGCTGTGCTCTGCGGGAGGCGGGGGGATCGCGGCGTGTTCACAGCCCCCGGCGGGGGCCCATCAGAATCTCAGCTGCGGCTTTGCGGGTGGGCGGGGGGCTTCCAGCAGCAGCGCTCCAGGTGCCGGGCAGGGCTGGGCCCGCCAGCGTGACCCCAGGTAGGCCGCACCGGCCGCGGCCTGCCGAGCATCACGGGCTCAAGGGCCTCCATCTTTCAGGCAGAATGTGGCAGCCACCTCGGGCTGCACTTCCCATCACGAGTCCTGTGCACTGCGTGGCCTGACTGTCCACAGGCTGGAGCCTTGTGGGTGGACAGGTGGTGTTTTTGATCTCCAGGACCCAGGCCAGGGTCAGAATCTGCCACACAGCATGTGTGTGAGAATGTCACTTAGCAGAGTAACGGCCGTGACGAGCCCCAGCCAGAGGAGGTCCTGCGAGCCTTAGGTCAGGCCCCTTCTCTGTCTTTCCCAACTAATCCTCACTTTACAGGTGAGGAAAGGTAGCAGCTCCATCACTTGCCAAGGCCACACGTGGCTCATGAGTTACAGGACTGGGATAAATGCACCCGCATGAAAAGAGCCACACCCCGCAGGAGGGCAGGTTTTCCAAGCGCCCAGAGCGGCCCCGGAGAAAGAGCAGGCAGAGGCGATGACATTTTCAGGTGCAGAGTTGAGAGTAAGGATTCGAGAACAGACACGTCAGGCCAGGAACGGTGTTCTCCGAGGAGGAGAGATGTGAGACCGAAGCCCATGCCCCACACCCACCTGCGCCCCGGCCCAGGCATTCAGGTGGCAGGGCAGCCGTCCTGGGGTCCCTGCCGGGCCCACTGGCTGTGGCCAGGGCTGGAGTGTATGAGCACAGGATTCACACAGAATCCAGAAGGCGACAGCAGAGCCCAGGATGGGCTAGACCCACACCAGTCCTGGCCAAGGGCTACTCAGGCCCGAGGGTCTGGTGAGGGGCCTGCACCAGTGTTCCTCCAGCACCTGCTCACAGCCTCCACCCGGCAGGCAATGCAGGCCTTGCGCCTCCTGGGCCCCTGCCCTCTCGTTCCCCTCTGCCAGCCATCCCTCATCTGAAGGCTGCACTGGAGGCTCCCAACCCAATCCCTCAACCATCTTCTGAGCCTGAGCAGAGGCTAAACAGGGCCTAGGGCCCACCCACCATGAAACTCACCTACGTGGAGCCGACCTGGGTGCCGAGCTCCTTGAAGGCAGGGTCAGTCCTCTCTGGCTCCCTCTGGGGGTCTGAAAAGCTGGTCCACAGGCAGCTGGATGGGTCACCGGTACACTGGGCCTGCAGCTGCCTGTGGGATGGCACGTCAGCACAGGCCAGGCTGACCTTCCTGAGCGAAGACATGAAATGGACTGAGGCTTCCGAGCCCGAGCCAGGCCTGGGACCGTGGAGGAGGTGGGCCTGCCCTCAGCCTGGCGCCTGGCCCCTTTAGCAGAGTAGCCACATTCCGAGGGCCACTGACAGGGGCACTGCCAGGCTCCCTTCCCTGTTGACACACAGCGTGTCACCAGCTCTCTGTTGAAGCTCTCCCAGACTCCCCAGGCAGAATACCCCAGATAAAGAGACAACCCTGAGGGCAGGATTTTTTCCTTGAGATGGCCAGGCCCATGGCCTGGTGCCCCATGCACCCTTGAGGAGAGTGTAAAAAAGTGTTTCCTTTTGTCAACTAGGTGGCAC
>JAVSCE010015585.1:0-24229 GCA_032199065.1 Smutsia gigantea | reverse complement strand
CCAGTGTGCTTCTCACACATTCCCTTTGATTGAAAATGGTGACAAGACAAAAATGAGAGACAAGGAAAATGACACAGAACAGCCAGAAGGCTTTGTTTTTCCCTCATGTTTCATGTCTGTGTTTCCAAGTGGATTCTGCAAGGATAGCAGACCATCTCCACTGATCACACCTTTCCTTCTCCGGGTGTTTTGTAGTTTCCAATTGCACCTTACAACATCAGAGTCTTCTATTTATGATATAGATTTTTTTTATATTCCATTTCAGAGAAATGGGAAAAAAAAGAGAAAAGCTAACAATATAACGCATGTTGAAAGGAGGAGCCTCCTTAAAACTGTTTTATGTTTTCTTATATGACAGGCGATTTTAGCGTAAGACATTTTGCCTGGCAACTGTTACCAGTGGATTCTGAGTGTTAAGGGAGATCTCATAGAATCTCACATCTTGGCTATTTTCCACTCACTGATGAAAACTAGTTGGACGCATTTACAGAGCAAAATGATGTCTATAGGGGTTCTAAGAACATTTTCAGCTGAGCTGGAAAAAGAATGGACTCTTTGTGCCAGGCAGACCTAGGTAACAAATACTTCTGTGCTTCTTCAAGCTCTATGATCCCAGACAAGAGACTCAGTCTCTCTGGACCTCCATTTGCTTATCTTAAAATGAGGATTCTGAGTGGGTTGTTGAGAAAATTAAATACATAAGATCCCTAGCACCCTTATAGACCTTAACTTTGTCTTGTTGATGTATTTCCAGGACCTGGAATTATTTTCAGGGAGAGAATTAATTTCAGTCAGTATCAAACCAATGTTTGCTGCTGCTTTGGACATTGGTTTTTTTAGGAATTGAGTATTTTCTTACTTTAAGGGGAGAAAATAAATTATAGTTCATGCAATTTACATGTATATCTGTTATCTGTTGCTTGATAACTAATCACCCTAAAACCTCATGGCTTACAACAATAGTGAGTTTATTATTTCTTATGATTCTGTGTGCTGGTCATATAGTTCTGCTGGTCTTGCCTGGGCTTAATCGTGTGTTGATAAATTGTAGGGTTGAAAGTGCAGCATAGAGGATATAATCAGTAGTTCTATAACATCTATATTGACAGACAGTAGCTAAACTAGTTGGAGTGAGCATTTAATAATGTATATAACTGTCCAATCACTATGTTGTATACTTGAAACCAATATAATATTGCATATCAAAAAAATATTTTTAAAAAATCTGTGTGGACATTGAGGCAGAGATTTAGCTGGGTCAGAAATTTCCTAACTGGCCTCCTTTATGGCTAAGTCCCTTGATTCTCTCTGTATGGCTTCTCGTTCTCTAGTGAGCTACACTGAGTGTGCTTATCTGACGGCAAAGGCATTCCAAGGTGCAAGTGGAGAAGCTCCAGCAATTCGCACCACATCACTTGTACCACATTCTATTGCCAAAACAAGTCACAGGGTAGCCTGGATTCAAGGTGTGAGGCAATAGATGCCATTCTGTGTGGACAGAGATGAAAATATTGTGACCACATTTTTTTTTCTTCAGTCTAATACAACATGTTTCAGGACTTTAAATAATTATCACAAGTGTTTTTTGAGATGGACATTACTATTCACATTAATTAAGTATTAACTAACAAATTCAGAAAGAAGTTATGTGGTAAGATGTGAAAATTCTGGAATCAAACTGCCTTGGTTAGGATTTAAGCTCCCTACATAAGCCACAGACTAATCGTGTGACCCTGGGTGAGTCATTGACTTAGTCAAGTCATTTAGACTAAGTCACTTGACTTAGTTTTATATTGCTACTCTAATGAATTCCCAAAGTATAGGGGCTTACAACAGAAATTTATTTTCTCATAGTCTTGGCGGTCATAAGTCCAATTTCAGCTGCAGGGAGCTAAAATCAAGGTCTCAGCCGGGCTGAGTGCCTTCAGGTAACAGTACTTTTTATGTTGTTCCTCTGTATCTACCTTCCAAATACTTAAATTGTGCTTTCTTTTCAAGATCTTTAGTTGATCTCAACACAAGTAGTATAATCTTTCTTTGGATTTATTGCCCTTATTAAATTATTTATCTATTTCCCATAGGTAGATATGGCTTTTGGGGGCTATTGTGTTGCCATAGTTGTACTTTAATGATTGGCTTATTTATCTTTGCCACTAGTTTATTGAAATTAAAATGGCTGTTTTACTCATCACTTTTTCTTCTCATTGATTCTATATTGGATTCCCTTCTTTCTTGCACAACTAAAATAATAATTATGTATCATACCTGCAAGAATTGAGAAAATAGTCACTCACATGATTTTCTGTGTTTTAAGGTTCATATGAGGAACCCTAGTTGAAAAGACTTCATGCTCCCTGACATATATAACAGGTATTCAGTATTTACATTGAGTGAATAAATTTGTGTTACTTGCATTTAATGTTTGAGATGTATAGCTTGTTTGCAACTATCTTCTAAGTTTCACAAGAGCAAAGACAATGTCTTCTGGTATGTGAAGTGTTGCAGTTGTTGAATAAGTAAATAGTTTGTGAAAAGTTTAAGTAATTATGTATAAGGTAGATTTCTTTCTACCCATTCGTTAAAAGCAGATTAGTCTGTAATCATAATTTTGCTCAAAATGGAATTTGACAGTTTGTAAACTAAGATATTACTTCTAAAAGTTGAAAAGGCACTTGAGAAATTAAAATTTTCTTATATGAAATAAATTTTGATTAGTGGACATCTGGAAAGTATAGTGCAACTAAATTGTGTACTAATAAATGTCTAAGGGTTTTACTCTTTTTTTGCCAGAATCTTATAGAGAAGAATAAATAGGATAGAACTAAGCTTCTTTTAGCCATGTATTAAAAATTTAAGATGGTCAAAAAGAAGACTCAAGTGGATGCATGTTAGAGATTCTATTTGAAGAGGGTTGTTTTGGTGAAAATGTGTGGAGAGACTGATTTTTATCATCAGTCAGATTTAAAACTACATGATGCAATATTTAAAAAGTATTTTCATGGACTCCTCCCATATTTATAATTAAATTTTATGTATTTATTTGCCTCTTACAAATATATCATCTTTCACGCTTAATTTGTGCTATGTTTTATCAATTCTGAGGTATACTTTCCCCCAGATTGTAACATTTCTGAAATTAAGCTGCATCTTAAATAAATGGCCTTTTATTATTACTATTGGCCTCAGCCGAAGTCTTGTTCTTATAGAGGAAGTTTGTGTTTGCTTCTGTCAGTCATCTCAGACACCATCACTGATGGTGAGACAATTTTGAATTAAGATAGTTGTTAGGTAACTTTTGGATTTCTCTGTTAGTGTGAATTTAGACTGCCTTAACTGCTTGAGTATTGGTTGTGGTTTAAATTGTCTAGGGAGATTTTATCCCCCAACCTTCACCTAGTGCAAAGGTTAATTCATGAGTTTTGTTGCTAATCCTGTCAACTAAGAGGGTTTAGTTCTCTTTGATCTTGCACAGAGGTGTCCCTGGAGTGTTCCAACTGTGTGCACATGTAAAGTAATGTGTGTCCTTATTGATAGTGTCTTAGATAAGAAATACACCATTACAATCAACACAGTTGGATAAAATGACAACAGTGTGAAATTGAGTCAGCTCAGTTCATTTTGAATTTTGATGCTTATGAATGACTAAAAATAGAAATTGTATTAAAGAATAATGATTTTTATTTGGGATTTCTCTTTCATGATTGAAATTGCACTAGTACAGTATTTAGCCTTACTCATTAACTATATGCATTGTTGTAAAAAGTATTTTCTCAAATATATGAAATAGCTCATACTTTCCTGACATGTTTCCCTTTGGTAGCTTTAATAATTTTATTACAAAGTCTTAATTTAAAAAATTTAAATACCATTACTTTGAATATAAGAAAGTTCTGCTAATTTAAATTAACATCACATGTGTGCTAGATAGAGAAAAATAGTCTTTTGTGGAATAAAAACCTCTTTCACATAGTACGATTGGGTTAGCTCAGACCACAAGCCTACCTTTGAGCCAATATTAATAGCCATGAAATTCTATGTGCTAATCAGCTTTGGTTGCTGGTTCTTGAGCTAGTCAAGGGGGATGACATCACTGTAACAAGTTAGACCTGGAGGATAGGTTGTAGTAGCTTCTGGGTTCCTGAATAAAGTTGGAATTCTGTTCAGAAGGAACAAGAGAGTGGCTGCTGGGAGGAACCAGCAGGATCCTCTATAGGGCTTAATACTTAAATAATTGCTTTGATTTTCACTCCCTTAAATTTCTTTGAAGAAATTACCACCTTTCAGATAGTATTAAAAGAGCTCTTAGTTGGTATGGACTTTTTAAAAACAATATGTGTTTCCTGTTATGATATAATATCAATACTGAAACTTTCTACTTTGATTTTGTTAATTCTAATATATATTGAACTTCACATATTATGATTTAAGAGGAAGTTGATATAAATAAAGTATATGTAGTAAAATATTTAAAGTATATAAAGTAAAATATAAATAAAGATTGATAAATTTATATCTTCTCTAACAGAGGTAGACACTTGGTGAAATAAAGAGGAACAAAAAGGTCCAGGGCTGTGTTTACATCAGATGTCTTCTGCTTAATATGAAAAAGTCATGTTGAGCTTTTTAAAAAATCTGGTGGTTAGACTTTTACAAGTAGGTCTTACTGTGTATGTGTAATCTCGTCACAAAAAGTCAGGCTAACAAAATCCTCACACAGCAATTTTACCTTAAAATACTGCTAGTCATGAATTTGCTTCCAGGATACTCAATGAATCACTAACTCTAAAAGCAGGTTGCACGTCAAATAAATGCAAAATATTTGCATTAGAGCGCCATCAAGATTAATCAGGACTCAAGTGAGAAGCAAGAGGATAGAGATAAGGCATTCAGCATACTTAGGATAGGATGCATGTGGCACAGACCACACTACCAGCACCATGTGGCGTGTGATGTTTATGTTTTGTTTCTCTCCCCCTGCCCTTACAGATTAATTGACTGACTATATTTAATCTGTCTTGTACATTCCACCTGTGTTACTTAAGCTGCTGGTTTACTTATATGTTTTGTGAGTTCTACCAATATCTCATAAAATACTAGTTAATTTACTGTGTATAGTTAACATTTCTTATGAGTTTTATCCATCCATCCCATTTTTCTTCATATTGGTGTAATGGAATATTCTTAAACAAGACATAAAATACACCTTACAGAAATTCTTTATCAGTCAAGGTTTAATCAAAGAAGTAGACCATTAGGAGATATACCTATAAGGGATTTATTTCAAAGGTTGCTCCATATACCATTGTGGGAGCTGTTTAAACAGTCTGTGGAAGTTATTTCTTTTGTGCTTGGTGCTGTTACTTGAACTCAGCAAGGCAGAAAGTCAAGAAGGGAAGATGGACAGGAAATAAGGGGAAGCAAAGATAAATGGGAACCTGTGAGGTTTAATGGAACCTGGTCTGTGGCTATTTTCAACTTTGATGATGTAGGTACTTTGTGAAAGAATATAGCATCCTTCATCACGCAGGTTACAGTGAACAGTGCTCCTGGCCCAGGAGTCAGAAGTTGAATGAGGAGATTGGCAAAAGCTGGAGTTGCTATGGGGCCAGTGGCTACGTGTGCCAAGTAGGTAAGCCAGTAGATAAGCAGGAATGTGTATGAACAGCAAAATCACCTCATGCCATGCCGACATCCTGAGTGTGAAAATAACATGGCTATTATTTCACCTCCACCTTCCAAATCTTGCTGCAAACATCTTTTTAGTCCTCACTAAGTCTGAGCTATCTAGAGAAGAGAATTTTAAGAAATGTAGTTCTAGCTTAGGTTAACATATACAAAACCACTATATGTTCTACTTGGAATTAAGTTGTTTAAAATTGATTCAACTCGTTTTTGAATAACAATGGCAAGTAATTTTTGGGCACTTACTATGCTCAGTGCATATATTAGTTATTTAAATGTCACAGTTATCCTATGAGGTATACCTACTCTTCTTTTTTTTAAAGGTGAGAAAACCATAGCACATAGAGGCTATTTAACTTACCTAAGATCAAGCTAGGGCTAGTCAGTTATGGATGGAAGTTCTATCTCAGGAAGTTTAATAACAGTGGTCATGCTATTTGCTAGATACAAACACCAAAGGAGGGCTGCAGCAGTGAGGATGGATTGGTATAGCATTCTGCCAAGTAAAAGGTAATGTAGAGCCTTTGATAGCTGAAGAGAAGAATGTTCAAAGTAAACCCAGTGGATTGGCACTGGTAGGGTGGTAGGTTACTTGTAAATCATTTAATACCATTGCCACTTTGGTCAATTAATTAATTATTTAATAGGTTAGATTGCTCCTCAGTTAAGACCTATTGCGCTTACTGTGTCACTTTGATTACTTGTAGGCTTACATTGTGTATGCCTAAAGAGGGTAAGTTCCCTTCTTTGATAAAGTTCAGTTTAGGATGGTTTTTAAGGTTCCACTCAGTTGATTAGTCTTGGATCATAGGACTTTTCTGCTTGTGAAGCATTAGCTTACCAACTTTTATGTGAGACATATTGAGTGAAATTTTAATACTCATGGCATTGTTTTGAGAGGTCTAAACTCTGAAATTTTAATACTTATGACATTGTTTTGAGAGGTCTAAACTCTATATTTTAGTTTTGGGCATATTGTTCTAAACATCCTTGAATTCAATGAATATTATTTTAGCAGCTTCTGTGATTAGGATCTGTGCTATTTCCAAGCATGTATTTTAGTAAAATGAATAATTTTGAAAAGATATATTTTTAATATATTCTAGAAGGACAGTTTGATCTATGTATTTTCTTTGACAGAAATTGCCTTAAGGAATGTGATCAAAATTTTATGTACACATTTTTTAGCTTGACAAGTAGTATGTGTTGTTAGTGGTTGAAGGAAATCTATCTACTTTAAAGGAAAAAACGCTGTTTGTTCAGATTATATATAAAATTGATATTTTTGCAGTGTTACTGCCAATTATAGTTTTGAAGCAACTTCTTTTTTTGAGGCATTAACTGCAGGGGAGTACAGTAGACATTACCACTAAGCATATCGGTGATCTTTCCCTTCCTGTTCCATGACAACATTCTCTCTGCAATTTCACTAAATATTGTCTTTCTTATCATCTTGACAGATTCTAATAAGAGAGAGACTACAACACAGAAATTCTAACAGTGAACAATTTACTAACCTTCAGTGTTCCTTAAGAGCAAAAATTATTTTTTGACATTGGCTCTGTTGACATTTTGACCAGGTAATAGCTTGTTGTGGGGACTGTCTTGTGCATTTTAGTATGTTTTGTGGCATGCCTAGTCTCTACCCCTAGATACTAATAGTATCTTCCAAGCTGTGACATCCAAGTGTTTCCAGACTGTGCCCAAAAAGTTGCCCCTCTTTGAGAGAACCACTTCTTTAGTGGTAAGTTTCATTTTGTCATACATATTACCCTATTAAAGATAATTATTTAGAAGGGTGTCCCTGAGATTTTAGAAAAGAGTTTAAAATTTGGACATATTATTTGGAGCTACTATTTCAGAATGTACTATGCTAGCATTATTTTAGAAAAGTTAAAGTACTCCTTATCAGAACTTTGATCACATATGTAATACTAAACAATAATATACTGTCCTCATTGTTACATTATTATTGCCATTCATAAAGAGTATGAAGTCCTAGTCAGGGAACAGTGATGGGGTCTGTGTGTGCTTTACCACCTTTTTTTTTTTTTGAATGTTGGACTTTTGGAAGTAAAGGAGAATTAGGGAATTTTATCAAGTACTGAGTAAACAGAGTCAAACCACAGGTTGTGGTTTCTGAACATCACATAATATACTTGTTTCTTACCCCTGGACTCAAGCTTCTGCTTTATTCCTCTTGTTGTTTTTTCCTTTCTTCTCTTACCTCCACCCTCAGACTGAATTAATTGTATCTTCTAAGGGTTCCCTCATTTGTCTCCCCACTTCTTATATCTAAGTGTTCTCACATATATTTTAATTTTTAATTATCTCCTACATTGTAAGATGTGGGGAAATGGAGTGCTAGGTTGAAAAGTGAAGGAGTTAGAAGGAAATCATAGTGGTATATGAGGGGCTACCCTAAGAAACTAGTTGATTTAGTCATTATCTCCAAGCAGAGAACTGAAACCATCAATATCCTGTTTTTAATGGCTTTTAGAAAGTCTCCAAGTTCCCATGTATCTTGCCAATGGGTTTCAGCCCCAGGCAAGTTCACTATGGATTCAGTGAGACTGAGGAACGACAATGGAACATTCTTGGGGTAAAAGGATTTATTACCCAGCTTGTTCTCCAGGCAATAGGTCAGGCACTAGAATTAGGTCTGCATCCAACAGTCTGCAGGTCTGTAATCCTTCTTCACCTTTGCCTCCACCCAGAACACTGGGCAGAGCTCTATGTAGTGACTCAGCCAATAATAGCTTATTGACTAGGGTGTGGAAGCAGTAGCCTAGCCCCAGGTCAGTTACATCATCAAGTAGTTTAGGGTCAGGTGATGATCCTGGCTATAGGAACTTCAATTTTCCTCACACCATGGTAACTTTTTTTTTTAATATCTAAAAGCCATTAGTCAAAAATATATTCTTGCTTTTTCCTTGTCTTAAAGCAGTTTATTGAATTGCAGTATTAGTGGAGATCAATCTTAAAGAAAATTCAAATTATTCCTGATAAGGAGTGTTCCTTAACCTTTCATCCTCATATATTTCAAAATGCTCTCCTTCAGACCTTTTAATCATAGATAATTTTATTGCATATCCATTGAACTTACTCTAATTTTTAAGTATCCTTTTCAGAATAAGGATAGATGGTTCCACTAAATTCTTATTTATCTGGTTTGTGATAGGGAATAATGCTTATAGAAGAAAAATTAAAGGGAAAATTTGTTGATAATTTACTTAGCTTTGTTAGTCATGGGTTGGTCCTATAAAGTGCTTTGGAAACGTTACTTCAAGTTTTCTAACAAATCAACTTTGTTGATTATAAGTAGAATTTCTTATCATTGCATGGCGTGTTAGTTAATTAATGCAGTAATTACTACAGTGAGAGTTAAATAACAGTAGGCTGTCAAACTATGTAGCAACATTATTTATGGCCTGATAATAGAATCTTGAAGTTCACAGCTACATGACATCTACAACTCCATTCTGAGGAACTTATCTGTTTTAATAGACTCATATTCTTATTAGCATAAATGACCCTAGTAGTAATATTGAAATATGAAGTTTTAATTCTGAATTGCTGAGAATGTGATACTTATAAATTAAGAAAAATAAAATCTGTAAGAAACAGTTATGTTATTAACTTATAAAATATCTGGGTTGTATTTGTGCATTTATGTATAAATCAACACAGTAAAGCTCTCAATGCATTTTGACTTCAGTGAAGTTTGTTTGACATAATAATAATTATAAAATTTAAGGATAGAAATGAAAGCTGTTACAGAAGCAATGTAATATCATTTAAAGTACTGCATATGTACATGAATCAATACATTGGGTGATTTTATGACATTTTATAGGTAGTTGACAGAAGAAATTGTCAATATTTTGAGTTCACCATTGTATAACTATGCAAGGATAACTTTAATAATTTAAGAGAAAGGAATAATTAATGTAATATATATAGTTTAAAATCCCATTTTATTCAAGGGATATATTAATTTAAAGAATTTTTTTTTCAGCGTTTTGTTTTCAACATTAACATCTTAAAGCCTAGGTGGCATTTTTGTTAGGTCATCTTAGAAATAATTTTGGAATAAGAGGTGACAGACTTTTCCTTTTGCTGTATAATTATGTGATTAAAAGGCAAAATTAGAATATCTTATCCTCTTGTTTCTTTGCTAGTAAGTCTTCATTTATGTATTCATTTATTTTTGCGTCTTTGGGAGGGACTAAACAAAAGGAATATCAATTAACAATATCAATTAAATATTTGAAACCTAATTGCAAAGTCATGTTTTCAGAAGTTTGGGAGTTATTATAGCAGCATTTTGACAAATCCTGGCAATCTGTATTAGAATAAAGCTTTGTTTTTTGTGTATAATAGAAAATTCTTAATTTAATGGGTTTTAGCAATATTCATAAATAGAAAAAATTTTTCTCATCTAATACCCTGACATGTGGAACTATATAAATTAAACTCAGTGTAAAGACTTATTAGATCATTTAAATAATAGCCTGTTACTTAACCTTTTCCCATTATTTGTCTTATGGTCCACAGAGGAAGTAGCTGAATTTAAACCTGAGATTGTTGGATTAAAAGATTATTTTTAACAAATCTCAAAATGCGAGGAAATAGTAAAATCAGGAATCAATGAGGTTAAGATTTATAGTTACCACATTAGTCTTTTCATAAAATGTCCATTTTATTCTTGTAAGGGAATAGCTAATTATTATTTTTTAATCAGCTTTTGCATTTTAAGCCAAATAAAATATTCTCTAATATATTCTGAGGAGTTCATTCAGCAAATTCTTTGAGTGCCCCAAAGCCTCAATGTGGAAATGATGTTTATAGGTACAACGTGATTATCACACTTACACTATCCTTGTTTTACTTCAGTGCTTTATGTACTTTGACACAGATTATCTTTCAAAACATCCCTAAATGCACAGTATGGGATTCAAGGTAAAAGATTTAGATTAAGAGATTTTATCCATTCCTTTCCATATTCCCCCTAATAAAGATTCTTCTTTACATTTCCTATATGAATTACACACTTTTGAATATTAGGTGTCAACTTCCATGTTTTTATCTATCTGGAAATTATACTGATGTTAACCTCATTTTGACATGAAAGGAAGCATCAGTGAGTCACATATTTTCTCTAGCAGGGTAGTCAATTAAAATAGTATTCTTCAGTGATAAGAAGTAAAGTGATCCCAAGGCCTACTTAGAGAAAAAATTTAGACTTCAGATAGTGGTTTATCTCTTTATGCATAGTAAAGAAATCATAATTCTTTAGATATGTTCGTGTCAGAAATCCCTTTAAATAATATCACTTTATCTATTTAAATAGTACCACATTAGTGGCAACTTAGTAATAAGAGTTTGAATTGTAGTAGAGTTTGTATGTTTTGGAGAAGAATCTGATTTTTAAAAATGTAACTTTAATATCATCTTATATCTTTAACTTATTGCCTTCTGAAGGGAGTCAGGGATATGTAAAATTAATTCCCAGAGAATCTGTTTTCTGGAGGAAAATGGACAGGGAAAATAGAGGGCATATACATGGTTATTTTTCAAAGATTGAGTTTCTTATAATTAAGTATTTTCAGATCATTCTAGATTCACATACAGTTTTAAGAAATAATAGGTATCATAGATACTCTTTACCCAGTTTCCCCCAATGATGATAACATCCTATAAAACTATAATGCAATATCCTGGTGGGATGTTGACAATCCTCCAGGCTTTTTTAGATACACTTTGTTTTACTTGTACCTGTGTGTTTATTTAGTTCCATGTAATTGTATCACAGGTGTAGGTTTGTGTTCTCTACCACAGTCGTCAAATAGGAAATAGTTCCATCATCCTAAGAATCCCTTGAGTACCCTTTCATGACCATACCACTTTGCTCCTGCTTCCTCCTTCTGAGCCACTCCAACCCCATGACTTAACCACTGGTAACCACTAGTCCACTTTCAATTTCTGTAATTTTGTCATTTCAGGAAAATTATATAAATGGAGTCATGTGTAGTGTATAACCTTTTTGGGTTTGGCTTTTCTCATTAAGCAAAATTCTCTGGAGGTATGTATCATTGTCTAATCCTTTCCTCAACATAATTTTTGAAATCCATCATGGTGTATGTATTAGTAGTTTATTATTTTTTACTGCCAAGTAGTATTTTAATGTTTGGATATGATACAATTTCTCCATTCTACTGTTGATGGACATTTGGGTTGTTCCCAGTTTGTGGTTATTGTCATTAAAACTGCTGGGAACATTCCTGTACACGTTTCTTGTGTACATACATTTCATTTATATTGCATGCGTATTTAGGAAAAGAATTGCTGATAGAGGGTAGGTATAGGTTTAACTTTATAAGGAAGTACTAAACCTTTTACCAAAGTGTGTGATTTAGCACTCCCACCAACAATATCTGAGAGTTACAGTTGTTCCATCCATATCTTTGTCAGTATTTGGTATAATCATTTTGATTTTATATATTGTAGTAAGCATGAAAAGGTATCTCATTCTGATTTTAAATTTGTTTTTATCTGACAATTATTAATATTTATTTTTCCATATGCTTTTGATATCTTCTTTTGTGAAGTGTCTGTTTAGGTCTTTTGCCTGTTTTATATTGGTAGTTTGTCTTCTTACTGAGTTGTAAGTTACCTATACAGTTTGGATACAGTTCAGATATATGTGTGGAGAACTTTATTTTCCCAGTCTGGTCTTGTTTTTTTTATTTTCATATACAGTCTTGTAAAGAGCAAAATATAAAAATTTTAATGAAGTCAAATATATCAATTTTTTGAATAGAATCTTTTGTTTTAAATTTTCTAAGAAATCTAAGATACTTTCCTTTGATTTCCTTTAAAAAGTTTTTAGTTTAGCTTTTATTTCTAGGTCCATGATACATCTTTTTTTAAAATGGAAGTATAATTGGCATAATATTATAATAATTTCAGGTGTACAGCATAGTGATTCAACATTTATATACACTGCAAAATGCTCACCACAGTAAGTGTAGTTGCTGTCTGTCACCATACCAAGTCATTACAATATTACTGACTGTATTCCCCATGCTGTACCTTTGATCCCTGTGATAATTTTATAACTGGAAGTTTGTATTTCTTGATCCCCTATTTTGTCTATAGCCCCACTGTTTTTTTAAAGCCCCCAGAGTTAAGCCCTGCTGATTTTCAAAGCCAGATTATAGGAACTTGTCTTTCCCATGCAGATCCCCAGGGCCTGGTGTGCTGGTGTGGGATTTCATCCCTTCACCCCCCCATACTCAGTTCTCTCCTGCTTATGGGCTGGAGTGGGTGAAGGCTTTGGATCTTGATCCTGGCTCTGCCCCTTTTACTTTCTCTTCATGGCCTTCTTTTTGTCATTAGCTGTGGAAGGTTGTTCTGCCAGCCCTCAGGTCATTCTCAGAGGGAGTTGTATTACATGTAATTGCTGCTTTGGTGTGTACTTGGGAGGAGATGATCACAGTGGCCCCCTGGTCCTCCATTTCTCAGAATCCTCAGGTCTATGACACATCTTAAATCAATTTTTATTAAGTGTTTGGTAGGAATCAAAGGTTTGGATTTTTCCCATTTGTTTATCTGGTTGTCAAAGCACCATTGGTTGAAAAGAATTTCCATTCCACATTGAAATAGGTATTTTTTTTGAAAAAAAATTGAATATATACTTGTGGGTCTATTTCTGGTATGTCTATTTTGTTTCATTAATCTATTTACCTATGTTTATGCCAGTATCCTAACTCTTGAAATTACTCCTGTAACTTTGTCTTTTTTAATGATAGCTTAGGTTATTCTAAGTTCTTCACTACATCTTTTTAGAATCACCTTGTCAATTTCTATTTAAAAGCCTGTTAGAATATTGATTAGGTTGTCTTTGATCTGTATATAAATTTGGGGAAAAACTGACATTTTGATGATGTTGAGTCTTTCAATCTCTGAACATAAGATATGTCTCCATTTACTTAGGTCTGCTTTAGTTTTTCTCAGTAAGTTTTCTTCTTATTTCTTGACTACTACATGTATTTTCTTCCTTTCCTAATCATTAATTTCATAGTCTGTTAAAGCACTTACAGAATATTTTTCTTTTAGGATGGACTTATTTTTCAAATTTATGTAATTGTAATTAGAGATGACAGTTTTACTTATGAGGATGTGTAGTGTTGAAAGCATGGATTCGTGTTTTAAAGAATACCTATATTATGCACTTTATATTTAAACTTGATTTTTCTTAAAATGTAAAAATATGACTTTGCTTAGAAAAAAGTCAATTTTAGAGGTAATGTAAATAATAGCATGCCAATGTTTTGTCACATAATGTTTATAGTAACCTGTGGAAGCAATATTTTTGAAATCCCATGTTTCATGACTTTCAAACCTTTATATGTTGCAGAATTCTGTTTTTTTTGAAGTTCAGGCATTCCAGTGCTTGCTAATAATTGATGGAGAGTGTTACCCTGATTGCGTTTTAATACCTTTGATTAATAATGAGGCCCACGACATGAAGACTTATATTACCCTACTCTATCTGTGGTAGATCAATGGTTATCCTTTTTTCTTTTTGTTATGGCATATGTCAGACATACAAATAGAGAATAATATATCCCAGCTTTAAAAGAAAATCATTACAAATACGTTTTGACCCTCTATTTTCTCTTACCAGTCATATTCTTCTCCCTCTCTACTATATCATAATTGGCCATTGTTGTGAAGTTAGCAGTCATTATTCCTGTGCCTGTGTATGCCTTTAAATTTTTAGTATGTATGTGTATGTCATTTAAAGATATTTAAATTTCATATTATTGTGCATGTTTTGATTTCTTTGCTATTTCTTTTCTTTTCAAAGTTTTTAAATTCAACATTAAGTTTTCCTTTAAGTTATTGATTCATTAACTACCATGTAGTAATTGCTTTCATGAATATACTACAATTTACATCTTGGCATAGGTGCATATCTGATCACAATCCATCTGATGCCACATTTCTTATAGTAGCAGGCAGTGTCAGACATAGGACAAAACTCCTAGGTACCTTACTCATGGAGTTTGCTTTGCTCTTATTTGGTGTTGTCCGCAATAACCAGATTGTTACAGATGTTGTTCCGGTGCCCCCAGAACTGAAGCCAGGTGGCAGTAGTCAAGATATGGTTAGTGGTATGCTCTCCTTTGAGCTTTATAAATATCTATAGGTCATCCAAGGTTTTGTTATCTCACTTGTCAAAATGCGCCAGGAGCTTCAGATGCTGGCTGGTTCACATCTGCCTGCCCATTGCTGTCCTTGGAGAGGGTGCTGGTAGTCATCGTCTCCAAATATCAAACTCTACTTAGTGAAGCTCATCTTCATCTGGAGACTGCAGCTTGAACTTCCTGCCATCCTTGCCTGTCAGGAAGTCAGTCTCTTGGTTGAACTTAGGGTGCTAGGAATGGTCAGGGTTGTGATGCTCTCTAGAGACTGGATGAAGGCATGCGCATCAGGGTCCACATTGTGGCTGGTGAAGTTCCTGTTGTAGGAGGAGATGACTGATTTCCCCATTGTTGATGTTGCCTTCTGTTCTACTGGCATTAGCTAGAACAATGCCACCCAAATCCTGTAGGTTCTGTGCATAGCCATCCCACTCAGTGTTGCTGCAGATTTGCCCAGATTCTAGTCCAGTGGTGAACTTGCACTGGAGCCTATGAGTCAGCACTTGGCTTGCTTACACCTGCTGAATGCCCCAGGTCCTCATAGCTTGAGTTTGTGCACCTGCTGCTAAGACTCACAAGGATGTACAGAGGCCATTCTTCCTTTTCTGCCACTACCCACACCACAGAGTTGGTCAGATCAGGGTAAAAAGCTCAATATGCTGTTTCATATTGTTGAGGTTGATTTCAGATAATTGGTTATAATGGCAGCCAGGGTCATGTACCCAGTGGGAACTTGATTTGTAACCAAGATCAGCCATGTCTTTTCACCGTGACTTACTGAGGTATTTTTTTCATTCTTTTCTTGTAAGAGAACACCAAGGGTCCCAAGTTCCGTGCGCATGTTGCATATTGTTGTCATTTCAGTGTAGGAGATGGAGTATTCATGGACCCATGGTATTTCACAACAGCATCCATGCCGCCTTTCCCTGCAAGGATGCCTGCATGCTACTACTTCAGGATCATATCTGTGGGTGAGGTCTAGCCAGAGAGCATGTCTGTCAGCTTCACACCAATCACCTTGGGGAACTCTGATTCCCAGGGGATCTGAAACTTGGCCATCCACAGCTTCAGCACCCCCAATTCCAATGCAGATACCTCACAGGCTCCTGGTGTTGAGTGTGTGGAGATGAGTGTCAATCAGAGTAATCCCAGGGTATGCATAGCTTTCCAAAATTATCTGGTGAATGATTCCAGAAGCCCATGTTGTACTTGGAACCTACAGTTACCAGGAATTTAAACACTTCCTGGTTTATGTACTTGGCCTGGTGTAGATTTTTCCTGCCCCTAATCTGGGCCTTGATTAAGTGGTTACAGCAGATAGTAGCTGGCATGGCCATTTTTGGCACCTCACTGCTGGTACGCTGCACCATGAGTACATGGGCCATGACATCCTGAATGGCTATGCAGTTGGGCTCCAGGCACAGATATGTTTTGCTTCACTCTGTCTCCTGGTTGGAGTCATCAGGTTTCCATATACAGTCTTCTCAAGAACATCAGGAAATGCTTCAATCATTTCTGAAAAATGTTAATGTTCTCTAGCAGGTCAAAGTGGACATATGCATTGGGCTCAAATTGCCTCATGGCCATCTTGGCCCATTAGCATAGAACTGATGCCACATGGTATTGCTCAACACCCATGGCTTTCTGCAGCTGGGTAACTAATAGGCTCAAAGGCATCATATTGCAGACTGATGAAAGATGAAGTTGCATATTACATAAATATTTTTTTAAATTAAATTTTCAAGTTTCATGAAAAATTATATTTGTATTTTAATTGAAACTTTATTGAACTTGTTCATATCTTATGTGTATGTGAGTGTGTTTGGGTGTTTGTTTCATCATATCTTTTGCACATAATTTAAATATATTTCTTCTCTTTTAAAACACTGCCTAGCACTTTTAGCACTGGAAATGGTAATTTTTCAGTATCTTATATTTCTTGATTTAAAAAAGGAATTCTAAACAGACATTTTTCCAAAGAAGAAATACAGATGGCCAACAGGCACATGAAAAGATGCTCCACATTGGTAATCATCAGGGAAATGCAAAACCACAATGAGGTATCACCTCACGTCAGTCAGAATGGCTACTATTTAAAAAACAAGATTAACAAATGTTGGTGAGGATGTGGAGAAAAGAGAGCGCTCCTGCACTGTTGGGGATGTAAACTGATTACCCATTGTGGAAAGCAGTATAGATGTTCCTCATAAAACTAAAAACAGAAATACCATGCTACCCAGTAACTCTACTCCTAGGAATTTACCCAAAGAAAACAAAATCCCTGATTCAAAAGTATATATGCATCCCTATACTTATTGCCACATTATTTATAATAGTCAAGATTGGAAGCAACCCAAGTGTCCATCATAGATGAATGGTTAAAGAAGATGTGGTACATACCACCGCAGAATATTATTCAGCCATAAAAAAGTAAGAAATCGTGCCATTTGCAGCAAATGTGGATGGACCTAGAGGATATTATGCTAAGGGAAATAAGCCAGGCAGAGAAAGACAAATACCTTATTATTTCATTTATTTGTGGAATCTAAAAAATAAAATGAAAAAAATAGCAGTGAACTCACAGACACTGAGAAGTGACTGGCTGTTACCACAGGGGAGGGGTTAAGGTGGGTGGGTGGAGAGGGTGAGGGGAATAAAAGGGCACACAAATTCTCAATCGTACTGTAAGTTGGTCACGAGGATGATAGTACAGCATGGAGAATATAGCCAATGATTCTGTAACACCTTCCTGTGTTGACAGATAGTAACTGCACTAGTTGGGGTGAGGATGTAATAATGTGTGTGAGGATTTAATAATGTGAATCACTATGTTGTATACTTGAAAGCAATATAATATTGTATATCTACTATATTCAATAAAAAGAATTCTGACATTTCTGCATTAAGTGATATTTTATTAAGTGTGATGATATGTATATACCTGGCAGATATCAGTTTGAGGAATTTCTGTTACTCAAATATATTTACAGTCATGCAGCAAACTCTTCTTAGTCATGATTTATTTTATTTTAATATTACTCAATGATAATGAAATAATGTATGTCAAAGTTTGTGAGAGTTAGCTAAAGCAGAGTTTGAAAGTTAATTGATAACCCCAGACAATTATATAGTTATGAAGAATGTGTGTGTGTGTTTATTTATTTATACCTTTTCCCCCTCTATTCTCCTCAGTGAACTTGCTCTGTAGTTTTCCATTCTCGTATTATTTTTGATTTGGTATCAAAGTTTTGCAAGTCTTATAAAATGAGTTTGTAAGGCATTTTTATTTTAATTTCTCTGGGAGATTTTATAAAAGATTGTGGAGTGCTCTTTAAAGTTTCATGGAATTTTTCTTAGAACTATTTGCTTCTGCCCTTCTCTCCCTATTTTCTTTCCACCCTTACCTTCTTCCTTCCTTTTAAAAAAAATCTTTGTGCTTTTTCCTTTCTACTATTGCAGCCTCCTCTTCCCTCTTTCCCCTCCCTATCCCTTTCTGCCTCCTGCTTTTAATAATTTAAATTCCTATTTCAATTCCTCTAATAAGTACAGAAATTCATATTTCCTGTTAAGTTAGTTCTGATTAAGTCAATTTTTTTAGGCAGCTGTCTAGTAAGTTTGCCTTACTTATCATTATTTTAAATTTGAATGGTAATTTATCTGGGTATAAAATTCGGCCTTGGCAGTTTCTTTTTTCATTTGAGAAGTCAGCTTTAGTCTGATTGTCATTCTTTTTTAGGTAATATGTCTGTTTTCTCTACTTGTTTTTATATGTTTTTGTCATAGTTATTTTAGGTAATTTAATCCCTGTTCATCTAGTTGTGGTTTTCATTTTGCCTATCTTACTTGAGAATCATTTTGCTACCTGAATCTAAGAATTTGTGTCTTTCATCAATTTTGGAAATTTTTCAGCTGTTACTTCCTCAAATATTCCTTTCCTGTCTTCTCCTTCTGAAATTTTGATAAAACATATTAGATACTATCATTCCATCATTCTTGTCTCTCTACTTTCATATTTTTAATCATTTTTTGTGTGTGTTACATTTTGAGTGATTTATTTTGGTACCTTTTCAGTTTCATTAATTCTTTTATTGTATGGTCTGCTATTTAGTTTGTCCATTGTGTTTATAATTCCAGTGAGTAATTTTTAAAATTCATTTTGTACCTCCTTCAGCTCTGTAGTCTTTTTTAAAAAATTATTTTGGTTCTTAAATTTTCCTTTCCATCTTTTAGTTCTTCAGTTAATTCAAACATTGTTAAATTATAATCTACATTTAATGCTGTAATTTAAAGTTTGGGTAATTCTATTTCTGCTGCTGTTCATTTTTGATCATAGATCATGATAGCTTATTTCCTCTCATTTTTGTAATTTTGAATTATTAGCCCATAGTACATTATCTAAATTAGTATTTTGTAATCTGTGTTGAGCATGTACATTGAACAGTTTTTGCTTTTTTTCTCCCAGGTGCCAGATTTTACCAATTCAATTCCTTTTTATTTTCATGTCTTTTTACTTTTTCTAATTATGCAGATAATGTAAAATTGATCCTCTAATTCACTGGGCTTTTAAAAATAATGCCAGTTTCTATTTTCCAGTCTGTATTTGGTAATATTTGTTGAAGGCCCTTTATAATATCCTTGTTTTATAGAAGTTCTCTTTTAATTCCTTTTATTGCTTCTTTTTTCAATGAAATTAGATATGCTTAAAGGTGTAAGAATTTATTTTACGAGAATGCCCATAAACCCTTCTTTTAACTTTTGAAGTGAAAAACTAAATATATTTAAAGCCCTCTCTATATTTTCCCTTTTCCTATATTCCTTCTCCAAAGCAAGAGTTGGTCATTCTCCTCAACCTGTCATTTTTATTATACATATTTTCATACTTTTGTTCAGTTTGTATGTATGTATGTTTCATTAAATCATATATACAGTGTTTTTGTGTATGATTTTAGTGTTAAAGAAATGATATTGTTGTAGATTATAAAAATTGATTCAAATTTCCTTTATGTGACTTTTGTACTGTCGCATTATAGATCCTCCCATAAAATGTAATCTGTTTCTCCATCCCTTTAATTTGGCTTGGGCATGTGACATGCTACTGCCAAAAGGAACATTAGCAGACATGACAAAGCAGAGAGTAGAAAAGCACTTGAGGTTTAGAGCTTGCTTTTCTGCTGCATCTGGACCTGTGAGACCATCATGTGAACAAGTTTGTGCCAGAACATGAGAAACCATGTTGATGAGAACTAATGTGCCTTAGCCCAGAGGCAGTCAGTCTCAGCTGAACTGGAAGTGACTACAAATGTCAGCCTCAGTAGGATGAGCTAGGCTACCAGGACAATCTTCCAGTGGGAGGTACCCCAAAAAGGTGACGTGCAGGACAATCTAAATAAATGATAGTTGTTTTAAGCCTCTCAGTTTTGGTGTGATGTGTTTTTATAAAGCAAAAATTACCTGTATAGGTATCATGATATTTATATTCTTTCTCTAACCTCATTTTCTTGTTCAACTTGTGATGCATGTCTCATAACTATGTAACTCTAGTTCATTCATTTTCTCCCCTTATATTTAATTTTATCATATGAATGTACCACAATGTTTTCAGTCTTCTTTTAGTAATTGAAGTTGTTTCCACTTTAAAAAATTATTATGAATAATGCTCTCATGAATATTCTTATCCATGTTTCCTTATATACATGTGCAAGAATGTCAATAATCTTTTAAGTTTTAGATCTAATTAAAAAAAATAATTTAGAAATTGGGAAATATTTTTCAGATGATGATGTAACTTTACCCTGTTAATTTCAGCAAGTCTTGATTATCTGAACTGGTGCTATTGCCTATACCAGACAGTTGTCATTTTATTGTCACAACCTTCTGCTCTGGTAGAAGTTGAACCACCTCTGAGGTGCATGTCCTAAGATTTCTCTGGTTGTTACTAGGATTAATTTTATGGCTGTATGTGTTTCTTTTTCTCCAGCTTTGTTGAGGTATAATTTAAAAATAAGTGGCTTTATGTTTCAAAGTTGCTAACAAAATAAAGTCTATTTACAGCCCATATTTTTAGCACATCAGTTTCTGATTGCAGATGAAATCAAAGTATTAAATAAAGCAATCATGAAAATAAACTTTTTCAGATGACATGCAGAAGTTAGTTTTACCTCTGCAGCACTACATGCCATGAACATAAATTAGATGATGCTGTTTCCCCTGTGTAACTGTTTAAAACAACTCTCTGTTCTAAAACTCCAATAAGGTGATTTTGATCAGATTACTATGCTTGGCATTAACATTTTACAATTTTCTTTAAATGATGTAAGAATGGCCACATCATTTTATTTGCATAAAATAATGTTCAGTCATAATGAGCCATTAGTGTAGTGAGGAAGCTCTAAAAAATGTATTTAGTTTTCAGTTATTTATAGAATGTTTTGTTCTTAATGGTAAGTTTTTTTATTTTATACAATTTTAATGATAAAATGTTATTCCATGGTTTAAATATTTTGAAATCCACACAAAATTGAATTAGAGGACTTTTTTTATTGCATGAAAACATTCTGTGAAATGCCCATCTTTGAATGTTATTTTAAGAAAATTTGCAACTCTCAAAAGGTTGCCAGTGTTTCATACTTAAAATAGATTATTTTCTGCCTCATGAAAAGGAGTATAAAAGTTCACCTTATTTAATAATAGCATGCTTTTTAAATTTCTTCCCCATATTACTTATAATTAATAATAGCATGCTTTTTAAATTTCTTCCCCATATTACTTATAATTCCTTATGGAAGGTATAACTCAGTATCCCTTGGAAATATGTTTAACATAAAATCTAGAATCCTTAATAGAGAAAATAAAATCTAGGCCATATGTATTATGTGATTAGAGTTGCAAATAAAATACAGAATGCCTAATTAAATTTGAATTACAGATAACTGTTTTTTTTTAATGAGGTCAACTTTTTTTTAATTGAAGTATAGTAAGTATACAATATTGGTTTCAAGTATACAACATAGTGATTCACATTATTAAATCCTCACACACATTATTAAATCCCTACCCCAACTAGTGCAGTTACTATCTGTCAGCACAGGAAGATTTTACAGAATCATTGGCTAAATTCTCCATGCTGTTCTGCCATTCCTGTGACCAACTTATAGTATGATTGAGAATTTGTGTGCCCTTTTATCCCCCTCACCCTCTCCACCCACCCACCCCAACCCCTCCCCTGTGGTAACCACCAGTCCCTTCTCAGTGTCTATGAGTCTACTGCTGTTTTGTTCATTCTGTTTTGCTTTGTTTTTATATTCCACAAATAAGTGAAATCATATGGTATATGTCTTTCTCAGCCTGGCTTTTTTCATTGTGCATAACATCCTCTAGGTCCATCCATGTTGTTGCAAATGGCATGATTCCTTTCTTTTTTATAGGTGAATAATATTCTATGGTGGTATGTACCACATCTTCGTTATCCCTTCATCTATGATGGACACTTGGGTTGCTCCCATATCTTGGCTATTGTAAATAATGAGGCAATAAGCATTGGGGTGCATATATCTTTTTGAATCAGGGATTTTGTTTTCTTTGGGTAAATTCCTAGGAGTGGAGTTACTGGGTCATATTGTACTTCTGTTTTCATGTTTTTGAGGGACCTCCATACTGTTTTTCATAGTGGCTGCACCAATTTACATTCTCACCAGTGTGAAATTCAAATTTCAGTAAACAATTTATATTAAGTGATATTGTTTATCTGAAATTTGAATTTAGCTGATTATCTATTGGAAAAATAGATTCTTGATTTGAAAATACTATTCGAAAATAAGGCCATTTGCCCACTAAAGAATTCCTAAATGTATCCATGCTCTTGTTCATTCTAATATTTATTCTACAGTATTTATAGCCTATTTGTTATGTTTTTGTGTCTCAATCACTTATTCATCTATCTTCCCACACAGATTCTGATCAGATAATTCCTTTGTTTCAAAATCTTTTGTGGATCCCTATTGCCCACAAGAATTAAGTTTAAATTTAATTTTAAGAGTGGTATCATCTGTTTACTTTTACCTTCTTGACCAGTTTACATTCATTACTTTTTTGTTCCTGAACTGTGCGTGTATGTGCACATGCACATACACGTTTTGGTGCATTAGTATGTTTAAGTGTGCTCACTTTTCTTCTGGAATTTTTTTTAGTCTGGAAAAGACTGACTACATTTTCAAGATCCAGATCAAACATCTCTCTTAAAATGTGACTACTCCTTGTAGGACTTAGCAGTTACCTCTATCAAATTTATCTAAATTTTCATAGAATCCTATTTTATATTTATACTACATAATATGTGTACTTTAATTACTTGTCCAAAAATTTATTTCCATCAAATGTTAGTTTAAGAAAACTGGTGTGTGATAGTTCAGCGAACTTTTGTTATGAGTCTCCTTATAATGGTGGTGATGAAAAAGTGATCAAACATATTAATACCTAAAGGGAAGAAAGAGATGCATATCTTATTGCAAATCAGTCTGGTAGTATTATACGGGATGAAATATTCTTGGGAATGGGGAAGAGGGAATGGTTAGTTTTGACCGTGGAATCAGTTCAAAGAGGAGCTCACCTGATCTTAAGTCCTTTTAACTTAATATTATAGTTCATCATTTTTATGTTATATCAAATGGACTATTTTTTCCTGCCCTCTTCCTGTGGAGTCAGCATTTCCAAGCATTTATAAACGTAATAGAGAAGGAGCTATAAAATGGGTCCACCTCCATAGTTTAAAACTTTTGATTTCAAAGTTATACTGGTAGTAGATTATAGGCAGTCTTCCCCTTAAGAAATTTTGTTTCCAATAATATTAAATGTATAGTTTCTGACAGGTTATACCATGCTGTGATTATTCTTATTACTGATAGTAGGCAGGCTTCACACAAATGAAATAACCTTATCCAGTGGCTATTGGGAAGAGTTCCATCCCCTTATTCCTGGCCTTGGTTTGTTTCTGCAGCCTTCCTGCTCAGCACATAGATTGCTTAGTTTTTAAATAACTCCACAGAGTTTATTCCAAGAAATGGGGAGTAATAAGAAAGAAGCTAAATTTAAAAAGATGTAAGGAATACTGTATATGACCAAGAAAACTTGAGCTTTGGCTAACACGTTATAGAGCATGACTTTTTATGCTTTTTTTTTTGGTATCATTAATCTACAATTACATGTGCAATATTATGGTTATTAAACTACCCCCTTCATCACATCCCCCCCACCAACCCCATTACAGTCACTGTCCATCAGCGTAGTGAGATGCTATAGAATCATTACTTGTCTTCTCTGAGTTGTACAGCCCTCCCCGT
>JAVSCE010015584.1:0-40356 GCA_032199065.1 Smutsia gigantea | reverse complement strand
ATGTTCCATGTGCACTTGAGAAGAATGTGTATCCTGCTGCTTTTGGGTGTAGAGTTCTGTAGATGTCTGTTAGGTCCATCTGTTCTAGTGTGTTGTTCAGTGCCTCTGTGTCTTTACTATTTTCTGTCTGGTTGATCTGTCCTCTGGAGTGAGTGGTGTGTTGAAGTCTCCTAAGATGAATGCATTGCTGTCTATTTCCTCCTTTAATTCTGTTAGTATTTGTCTCACATATGCTGGCACTCTTGTGTTGGGTGCATATATATTTATAATGGTTATATCTTCTTGTTGGACTGATCCCTTTATCATTACGTAATGTCCTTCTTTATCTCTTGCTACTTTCTTCGTTTTGAAGTCTATTTTGTCTGATACAATACTGCAACACCTGCTTTTTTCTCCTTGTTGTTTGCATGAAATATCTTTTTTCCGTCCTTCACTTTTAGTCTGGTACATCTTGGATTGAGGTGAGTTTCTTGTAAAGCATATAGATGGGTTTCCGTTTTATCCACTTTTGCTTGGCCTGAAATCTTTAATTGCATTCAGTCCATTTACATTTAGGTGATTATTGATAGGTATGTACTGCCATACTTGTTGGCTTTAGATTCGTGGTTACCAAGGGTTCAAGGGTTGCTTCTTGCTATCTAACAATCTAACTTAACTTTCTTGTTAAGTTATTGTAAACACAGTCTGATGTTTCTTTCTTTCTCTCCCTTCTTATTCCTCCTCCATTCTTTCTATAATAGGTGTTTTATTCTTTGCCTTTAGTTGGTATTTGGATGGTCTGCTTCTTTGCTATGATTTTTTTTCCCTCTGGTGACATCTTTTTAGCCTTAGGTGTGCTTCCATCTAGAGCAGTCCATTTAAGATATCCTGTAGTGGTGGTTTATGAGACGTAAATTCTCTTAACTTTCGTTTATCTGGAAATTGTTTAATCCCTCCATCATATTTAAATGATAATCGTGCTGGATACAATATTCTTGGTTCGAGGCCTTTCTGTTTCATTACGTTAAATATATCATGCCATTCTCTTCTGGCCTGTAAGGTTTCTGTTGAGAAGTCTGATGATAGTCTGATGGGTTTTCCTTGTAGGTGATCTTTTTCTCTCTCTCTAGCTGCCTTTAATACTCTGTCTTTATCTTTGGATCTGTGCCATCTTAATTGCTATGTGTCTTGGTGTTGTCTTCCTTGGGTCCCTTGTGTTGGGAGATCTATGAGCTTCGGGGTGGACTGCGAGACTACTTCCTTCCCCAGCGAGGGAAAGTTTTCAGCAATTATTTCTTCAAAGACACTTTCTATCCCTTTTTCTCTCTCTTCTTCCTCTGGTACTCCTATGATGCGAATATTGTTCCGTTTGGATTGGTCACACAGTTCTCTTAATATTCTTTCATTCCTAGAAATCCTTTTATCTCTCTCTGCCTCAGCTGCTCTGTACCCCTGTTCTCTGTTTTCTATTCCATTAACAGTCTCTTGCATCTCATCCATTCTGCTGTTAAGCCCGTCGATCGCTTGTCTGATTTCTGCATTGTCTTTCCTCAGTTCCCTCACTTCCTCCCTCAGCTCTTGCACATTTCTCTGCAGGTCCATCATCATGGTTATGACTTTTATTCTGAATTCTTTTTCAGGAAGACTGTGCAATTCCATCCCTTCAGACTCCTCTCTGGGGTTGTCTGGTTGATTTTGGTCTGAACCATATTCCTCTGTCTTTTTCATGGCTGCTAATTTGGTCACTGGATAGTTGCCACGTATGTCAGCTGGGCTCTTTAAGACCGCCTCTTGGGGTGCCGAGTCCTCGCGGGTGTAGCTGCACGCTGTGCGCTTTCCTGTGTATTCTCGTCTCTCTTTTAGGAATAGATGTATTTTCTGTGTTTTCGTAGATAAATATAGTGTTGGGAGGAGATTTCTGCCGCCCTGCTCACACCGCCATCTTCCCGGAAGTCATATTCTTTTTCTTAAGGAAGGATCCAAATTGTATAAACTTCAATCCCCATGTAATATAGATCTGCCCTCTGGGACCTGTTCAGATTTTTCAATAAAGTAAAGAAATTGATCTTGTGGGGACAATATCATTCCATGTTTTTTTCTGTGCACAAAAGTAATTTCTAAATGCTCAAAAAGGAAAACAGAAAAGTTAAATAAAATCATAGAGTGTTTGGCTATCACACTCTAATAAGTAAAAATAAAATATGCATAAATAACCATATAAAACTAACTAGGCCATTAATAAAAGTCTAAAGAGCAATTCTGTCTCCTTGATAAACTCTTCTCTCTCTAAAAAAGTTTTTGGATGAGAGAAAATGGAAAACTGGATTTTTTTCTTTATTGCCACAATGTCCTGCTTGCTAAGTTACAGGATAAGGAACAAGGAAACGCACATTGCTATCAGGCCAAATATTAACAGTTATGAGAAAGCTTCAGGAACTCCTTCTGAATTAAATACTCTTACCAATATTTCAAGGGTTTTAACGATGTGAGACAGACAAATGGTGAAGTGGCCTTCAAGCCTGATGGGAATGGGAAAGCTGAGAGGAAGTCCCTGACCCCTGAGGTTTGCCCTGCCCCACAGGCCTCACAGGGTGGCAGACTGAGGCCAATAGTTGGAAGACTCCTCAAGTCCCCGCCAGCCATAGGACTCTACCTATAGCCATTTAGGCTGGGGACAGGTGGCCTTGGGCTGCAAAGGCCCTGGTCATTGCATTTACCTCCAAATAACACAACCCCTCATTTCTTGTGATGATACCAAGTTGTGGCCTTAGTTGCACTCCATTTGGTAAAATAAAACTGAGAAAATAAAGCTCCAAGTTCCTTCAATATTTCTATGCAAGGTAAACCCTTGAATAAGTTAAGTTGTTGTGTTAATTTTGTCTTTTCTCCAGTTTTATCACCGTATAAAATATCATGCAAACACTACATTTGGGTTTTGGCAAGATGTGAGGTTTTTTTTTGGTATCAGTAATATACACTTACATGAACAACACTGTGGTCACTAGATTCCCCCCATTACCAAGTCCCCACCACATACCCCATTACAGTCACTGTCCATCAGAAGAGTAAGATGCTATAGAATCACTACTTGTCTTCTCTGTGTTGTACAGCCCTCCCTGTGCCCCACCCTCTACATTATGTACGCAAATCGAAATGCCCCTTTCTCCCTATTATCCCTCCCCTCCCACCCACCCTCCCAGTCCCTTTCCCTTTGGTAACTGTTAGTCCATTCTTGGGTTCTGTGAGTCTGCTGCTGTTTTGTTCTCTCAGTTTTTTTTCTTTGCTCTTATGCTCCACATATGAGTGAAATCATTTGATACTTGTCTTTTAACGCTTGGCTTATTTCACTGAGCATAATAGCCTCTAGTTCCATCCATGTTGCAAATGGTAGGATTTGCTTTCTTCTTATGGCTGAATAATATTCCATTGTGTATATGTACCACATCTTCTTTATCCACTCATCTACTGATGGACACTTAGGTTGCTTCCATATCTTGGCTATTGTAAAAAGTGCTGCGATAAACATAGGGGTGCATATGTCTTTTTCAAACTGGGCTTCTGCATTCTTAGGCTAAATTCCTAGGAGTAGAATTCCTGTGTCAAATGGTATTTCTACTTGGAGTTTTTTGAGGAACCTCCATACTGCTTTCCACAATGGTTGAACTAATTTGCATTCCCACCAGCAGTGTAGGAGGGTTCCCTTTTCTCCACATCCTTGCCAACATTTGTTGTTGTTTGTCTTTTGGATGGTGGCTATCCTCACTGGAGTGAGGTGATATCTCATTGTGGTTTTAATTTGCATTTCTCTGATGATTAGGGATGTGGAGCATCTTTTCACGTGCCTGTTGGCCATCTGAATTTCTTCTTTGGAGAAGTGTCTGTTCAGCTCCTCTGCCCATTCTTTATTTGGCTTATTTGCTTTTTGTTTCTTGAGGTCCATGAGCTCTTTGTATATTTTGGATGTCAACCCCTTATCGGATATGTCATTTATGAATATATTCTCCCATACTGTAGGGTGTCTTTTTGTTTTACTGATGGTGTCCTTTGCTGTACAGAAGCTTTTTAGTTTGATATAGTCCCACTTGTTCATTTTTGCTTTTGTTTCCCTTGCCCGGTGAGATATGTTCATGACGAAGTTGTTCATGTTTATATTCAAGAGAGTTTTGCCTATATTTTCTTCTAAGAGTTTTATGGTTTCATGACTTACATTCAGGTCTTTGATCTATTTCGAGTTTACTTTTGTGTGTGGGGTTAGACAGTAATCCAGTTTCATTCTCTTACATGTAGCTGTCCAGTTTTGCCAACACCAGCTGTTGAAGAGGCTGTCATTTCCCCATTGTATATCCATGGCTCCTTTATTGTATATTAATTGACCATATATGCTTGGGTTTGTATTTGGACTCTCTATTCTGTTCCACTGGTCTATGGGTCTGTTCTTGTGCCAGTACCAAATTGTCTTGATTACTGTGGTTTTGTTGTAGAGCTTGAAGTTGGGAAGCAAGATCCCCCCTGCTTTATTCTTCCTTCTCAGATTGCTTTGGCTATTTGGGATCTTTTGTGGTTCCATATGAATTTTAGAACAATTTGTTTCAGTTCGTTGAAGAATGCTCTCAGTAATTTGATAGGGATTGCACTGAATCTGTAGATTGCTTTAGACAGGATGGCCATTTTAACAATATTAATTCTTCCTACCCAAGAGCATGGGATCAATTTCCATTTATTAGTATCCTATTTAATTTTTCTTGGAGTGTCTTGTAGTTTTCAGGGTATAGGTCTTTCACTTCCTTGGTTAGGTTTATTCCAAAGTATTTTATTCTTTTTGATGCAACTGTGAATGGAATTGTTTTCCTGATTTCTCTCTCTGTTAGTTCATTGTTAGTGTATAAGAATGCCACAGAATTCTGCGTATTAATTTTATATCCCGCAACTTTGCTGAATTCAGATATTTGATCTAGTAGTTTTGGAGTGGATTCTTTAGGGTTTTTTATGTACAATAGCATGTCATCTGCAAACAGGGACAGTTTAACTTCTTCCTTGCCAATCTAGATGCCTTTTATTTCTTTGTGTTGTCTGATTGCCATGGCTAGGACCTCCAGTACTATGTTGAATAGAAGTGGGGAGAGTCCACATCCTTGTCTTGTTCCCAATCTTAAAGGAAAAGCTTTCAGGTTCTCACTGTTAAGTATAATGTTGGCTGTGGGTTTGTCATAGATGGACTTTATGATGTTGAGGTACTTGCCCTCTATACCCATTTTGTTGAGAGTTTTTATCGTGAATGGATGTTGAATTTTGTCAAATGCTTTTTCAGCATCTATGGAGATGATCATGTGGTTTTTGTCCTTCTTTTTGTTGATGTAGTGGATGATGCTGATGGATTTTCGAATGTTGTACCATCCTTGCATCCCTGGAATAAATCCTACTTGATCATGATGGGTGATCTTTTTGATGTATTTTTGAATTCGGTTTGCTAATATTTTGTTGAGTATTATTGCATCTATGTTCATCAGGGATATTGGTCTGTAATTTTCTTTTTTTGTGGTGTCTTTGCCTGGTTTTGGTATTAGAGTGGTGTTGGCCTCGTAGAATGAGTTTGGGAGTATTCCCTCCTCTTCTACTTTTTGGAAAACTTTAAGGAGGTTGGGTATTAGGTCTTCACCAAATGTTTGATAAAATTCAGCAGTGAGACCATCTGGTCCAGGGGGTTTGTTCTTAGGTAGGTTTTTGATTACCAATTTAATTGGTCTGTTCAGATTTTCTGTTTCTTTGTGGGTCAGGCTTGGAAAGTTGTATTTTTCTAGAGAGTTGTCCATTTCTTCTAGGTTATCCAGTTTGTTGGCATATAATTTTTCATAGTATTTTCTAATAATTCTTTGTATTTCTGTGGTGTCCGTAGTGATTTTTCCTTTCTCATTTCTGATTCTGTTTATGTATGTAGACTCTCTTTTTTTCTTGATAAGTCTGGCTAGGGGTTTATCTATTTTGTTTATTTTCTCGGAGAACCAGCTCTTGCTTTCATTGATTTTTTCTAGTGTTTTATTCTTCTCGATGTCATTTATTTCTGCTCTAATCTTTATTATGTCCCTCCCTCTACTGACTTAGGGCTTCATTTGTTCTTCTTTTTCTAGTTTCATTAATTGTGAGTTTAGACTGCTCATATAAGATTGTTCTTCTTTCCTGAGGTAGGCCTGTAGTGCAATATGCCAGCACAGCCTTTGCTGCATCCCACAGATTTTGCTGTGTTGAATTATTGTTGTCATTTGTATCCATATATTGCTTGATCTCTGTTTTTATTTGGTCATTGATCCATTTGTTATTTAGGAGCATGTTGTGAAACCTCCATGTGTTGGTGGGATTTTTCATTTTCTTTGCATAATTTATTTCTAGTTTCATACCTTTTGTGGTGTGAGAACCTGGTTGGTAAAATTTCAGTCTTTTTTCATTTACTGAGGCTCTTTTTGTGGCCTAGTATGTGGTATATTCTGGAAAATGTTTTGTGTGCACTTGAAAAGAGTGTTTATCCTGGTACTTTTGGGTGGAGAGTTCTGTAGATGTCTGTTAGGTCCATCTGTTTTAATGTGTTGTTCAATGCCTCTGTCTCCTTACTTATTTTCTGCCTAGTTGATCTGTCCTTTGGAGTGAATGGAGTGTTGAAGTCTCCTAGAATGAATGCATTGCATTCTGTTTACTCCTTTAATTCTGTTAGTATTTGTTTCACATATATAGGTGCTCCTGTGTTGGGTGCATAGATATTTATAATGGTTATATCCTCTTGTTGGATGGACCCCTTTATTATTATTATTTTTTTTATAATTTATTTTATTATCATTAATTTACAATTACATGTGCAATATTATGATTATTAAACTACCCCTTCATCAGGTCCCCCCCACCAACCCCATTACAGTCACTGTCCATCAGCGTAGTGAGATGCTATAGAATCACTACTTGTCTTCTCTGAGTTGTACTGCCCTCCCTGTGCCCCCCAACATTACATCTGCTAATCGTAATGCCCCTTTTTCCCTCTTATCCCTCCCTTCCCGCCCGATTTTCCCCAGTCCCTTTCCCTTTGGTAACTATTAGTCCGTTCTTGGGTTCTGTGAGTCTGCTGCTGTTTTGTTCCTTCAGTATTTTTTCTTTGTTCTTACACTCCACATATGAGTGAAATCATTTGATACTTGTCTTTTTCGGCTTGGCTTATTTCACTGAGCATAATACCCTCTAGCTCCATCCATGTTGTTGCAAATGGTAGGATTTGTTTTCTTCTTATGGCTGAATAATATTCCATTGTGTATATGTACCACCTCTTCTTTATCCATTCATCTACTGATGGACACTTAGGTTGCTTCCATTTCCTGGCTATTGTAAATAGTGCTGCAATAAACATAGGGGTGCATCTGTCTTTTTCAAATTGGGCTGCTGCATTCTTAGGGTAAATTCCTAGGAGTGGAATTCCTGGGTCAAATGGTATTTCTATTTTGAGTTTTTTGAGGAACCTCCATACTGCTTTCCACAATGGTTGAACTAATTTGCAGTCCCACCAGCAGTGTAGGAGGGTTCCCTTTTCTCCACATCCTCGCCAACATCTGTTGTTGTTTGTGTTTTGGATGTTGGCCATCCTCACTGGTGTGAGGTGATATCTCATTGTGGTTTTCATCTGCATTTCTCTGATGATTAGCGATGTGGAGCATCTTTTCATGTGCCTGTTGGCCATCTAAATTTCTTCTCTGGAGAAGTGTCTATTCATGTCCTCTGCCCATTTCTTAATTGGATTATTTGCTTTCTGTTTGTTAAGGTGCATGAGTTCTTTATATATTTTGGATGTCAACCCTTTATCAGATACGTTTTTTATGAATATATTCTCCCATACTGTAGGATGTCTTTTTGTTCTACTGATGGTGTCCTTTGCTGTACAGAAGCTTTTCAGCTTGATATAGTCCCACTTGTTCATTTTTGCTTTTGTTTCCCTTGCCCGGGGAGATATGTTCGTGAAGAAGTTGCTCATGTTTATGTCCAAGAGATTTTTGCCTATGTTTTTTTCTAAGAGTTTTATGGTTTCATGACTTACATTCAGGTCTTTGATCCACCTTGAGTTTACCTTTGTGTATGGGGCTAGACAGTAGTCCAGTTTCATTCTCTTACATGTAGCTGTCCAGTTTTTCCAACACCAGCTGCTGAAGAGGCTGTCATCTCCCCATTGTATATCCAAGGCACTTTTATCAAATATTAATTGACTGTATATGTTTGGGTTAATGTTTGGATTTTCTATTCTGTTCCACTGGTCTGTGGGTCTGTTTCTGTGCCAGTACCAAATTGTCTTGATTACTGTGGCTTTGTAGTAGAGCTTGAAGTCAGGGAGTGTAATTCCCCCTGTTTTATTCCTCCTTCTCAGGATTGCTTTGGCTATTCGGGGTCTTTTGTGGTTCCATATGAATTTTAGAATTATTTGTTCCAGTTCATTGAAGAAAGCTGTTGGTAGTTTGATAGGGATTGCATTGAATCTGTAGATTGCTTTAGGTAGTATAGCCATTTTGACAATATTTATTCTTCCTAGCCAAGAGCATGGGATGCATTTCCATTTGTTAGTGTCCTCTTTAATTTCTCTTAGGAGTGTCTTGTAGTTTTCAGAGTACAGGTCTTTCACTTCCTTCGTTAGGTTTATTCCTAGGTATTTTATTCTTTTTGATGCAATTGTGAATGGAATTGTTTTTCTGATTTCTCTTTCTGTTAGTTCATCATTAGTGTATAGGAAAGCAACAGATTTCTGTGTGTTAATTTTGTATCCTGCAACTTTGCTGAATTCAGATATTAGTTCTAGTAGTTTTGGAATGGAATCTTTAGGGTTTTTTATGTACAGTATCATGTCATCTGCAAATAGTGACAATTTGACTTCTTCTTTACCAATCTGGATGCCTTGTATGTCTTTGTTTTGTCTGATTGCCGTGGCTAGGACCTCCAGTACTATGTTGAATAACAGTGGAGAGAGTGGGCATCCCTGTCTTGTTCCCGATCTTAGATGAAAAGCTTTCAGCGTCTCGCCGTTAAGTATGATGTTAGCTGTGGGTTTGTCATATATAGCCTTCATGATGTTGAGGTACTTGCCCTCTATACCCATTTTGTTGAGAGTTTTAATCAGGAATGGATGCTGAATTTTGTCAAATGCTTTTTCAGCATCTATGGAGATGATCATGTGGTTTTTGTTCTTCTTTTTGTTGATGTGGTGGATGATGTTGATGGATTTTCGAATGTTGTACCATCCTTGCATCCCTGGGATGAATCCCACTTGATCATGGTGTATGATCCTCTTGATGTATTTTTGAATTCGGTTTGCTAATATTTTGTTGAGTATTTTTGCATCTACGTTCATCAGGGATATTGGTCTGTAATTTTCTTTTTTGGTGAGGTCTTTGCCCGGTTTTGGTATTAGAGTGAGGCTGGCTTCATAGAATGAGTTTGGAAGTATTCCCTCCTCTTCTATTTTTTGGAAAACTTTAAGGAGAATCGGTGTTATTTCTTCTCTATATGTCTGGTAGAATTCAGAGGTCAATCCATCAGGTCCAGGGGTTTTGTTCTTGGGTAGTTTTTTGATTACCAATTTGATTTCGTCACTGGTGTTTGGTCTGTTTAGTTTTTCTGTTTCTTGCTTGGTCAGTCTTGGAAGGTTGTATTTTTCTAAGAAGTTGTCCATTTCTTCTATGTTTTCCAGCTTGTTAGCATATAGATTCTCATAATATTCTCTTATGATTCTTTGTATTTCTGTGGGGTCCGTCGTGATTTTTCCTTTCTCATTTCTGATTGTGTTTATGTGTGTAGATTCTCTTTTTCTCTTAATGAGTCTGGCTAGGGGTTTATCTATTTTGTTTATTTTTTCAAAGAACCAGCTCTTGGTTTTATTGATTTTTTCTATTGTTTTATTCTTCTCAATTTTATTTATTTCTTCTCTAATCTTTATTATGTCCCTCCTTCTGGTGACTTTGGGCCTCATTTGTTCTTCTTTTTCCAATTTCAGTAATTGTGTCTTTAGACTATTCATTTGGGAATTTTCTTCTTTCTTTAAATAGGCCTGAATTGCAATGTACTTTCCTCTTATAACTGCCTTTGCTGCGTCCCACAAAAGTTGTGGCTTTGTGTTGTTGTTGTCATTAGTCTCCATATAGTCTTTGATTTCTGTTTTGATTTGGTCATTAACCCATTGATTAATTAGGAGAGTGTTGTTAAGTCTCCATGTATTTGTGAGCCTTTTTGATTTCTTTCTAAAATTTATTTCTAGTTTTATACCTTGGTGATCTGAGAAGTTGGTTGGTAGGATTTCAATATTTTTGAAATTACTGAGGTTCTTTTTGTGGCCTAGTATGTGGTCTATTCTGGAAAATGTTCCATGTGCACTTGAGAAGAATGTGTATCCTGTTGCTTTTGGGTGTAGAGTTCTGTAGATGTCTGTTAGGTCCATCTGTTCTAGTGTGTTGTTCAGTGCCTCTGTGTCTTTACTTATTTTCTGTCTCGTTGATCTGTCCTCTGGAGTGAGTGGTGTGTTGAAGTCTCCTAAGATGAATGCATTGCTGTCTATTTCCTCCTTTAATTCTGTTAGTATTTGTCTCACATATGCTGGCGCTCCTGTGTTGGGTGCATATATATTTATAATGGTTATATCTTCTTGTTGGACTGACCCCTTTATCATTATGTAATGTCCTTCTTTATCTTTTGCTACTTTCTTCGTTTTGAAGTCTATTTTGTCTGATACAAGTACTGCAACACCTGCTTTTTTCTCTTTGTTGTTTGCATGAAATATCTTTTTCCATCCCTTCACTTTTAGTCTGTGTATATCTTTGGATTTGAGGTGAGTTTCTTGTAGGCAGCATATAGATGGGTCTTGCTTTTTTATCCATTCTGTTACTCTGTGTCTTTTGATTGGTGCATTCAGTCCATTTACATTTAGGGTGATTATTGATAGGTATGTACTTATTGCCATTGCTGGCTTTAGATTCGTGGTTACCAAGGGTTCAAGGGTTGCTTCTTTACTATCTAACAATCTAACTTAACTTTCTTGTTAAGTTATTGTAAACACAGTCTGATGTTTCTTTCTTTCTCTCCCTTCTTATTCCTCCTCCTCCATTCTTTCTATAATAGGTGTTTTATTCTTTGCCTTTAGTTAGTATTTGGATGGTCTGCTTTCTTTGCTATGATTTTATTTTCTCTGGTGACATCTTTTTAGCCTTAGGTGTGCTTCCATCTAGAGCAGTCCATTTAAGATATCCTGTAGTGGTGGTTTATGAGAGGCAAACTCTCTCAACTTTTGTTTATCTGGAAATTGTTTAATCCCTCCATCATATTTAAATGATAATCGTGCTGGATACAATATTCTTGGTTCGAGGCCCTTCTGTTTCATAACGTTAAATATATCATGCCATTCTCTTCTGGCCTGTAAGGTTTCTGTTGAGAAGTCTGATGATAGTCTGATGGGTTTTCCTTTGTAGGTGATCTTTTTTCTCTCTCTAGCTGCCTTTAATACCCTGTCTTTATCTTTGATCTTTGCCATCTTAATTATTATGTGTCTTGGTGTTGTCTTCCTTGGGTCCCTTGTGTTGGGAGATCTATGAGCTTCGGTGGACTGCGAGACTACTTCCTTCCCCAGCGAGGGAAAGTTTTCAGCAATTATTTCTTCAAAGACACTTTCTATCCCTTTTTCTCTCTCTTCTTCCTCTGGTACTCCTATAATGCGAATATTGTTCCGTTTGGATTGGTCACACAGTTCTCTTAATATTCTTTCATTCCTAGAAATCCTTTTATCTCTCTCTGCCTCAGCTGCTCTGTACTCCTGTTCTCTGTTTTCTATTCCATTAACAGTCTCTTGCATCTCATCCATTCTGCTGTTAAGCCCGTCGATCGCTTGTCTGATTTCTGTATTGTCTTTCCTCAGTTCCCTCACTTCCTCCCTCAGCTCTTGCACATTTCTCTGTAGGTCCATCAGCATGGTTATGACTTTTATTCTGAATTCTTTTTCAGGGAGGCTGTGCATTTCCATCCCTTCAGACTCCCTCTCTGGGGTTGTCTGGTTGATTTTGGTCTGAACCATATTCCTCTGTCTTTTCATGGCTGTATAATTGGTCACTGATAGTTGCCACGTATGTCAGCTGGGCTCTTTAAGACTTTAAAAAGAGAAGAAAAAAAAAGAGAAAAAAAAGAAAAAAGAGAAAGAAAGAAAGAAAGAAAAAAAGAAAGAAAAGAAAAAACAAAAACAAAACAAAAAACAAAACAAAACAAAAAAAATGCCCACCGGACGTAGATTCTGTGGGAATGCTCTAGGTGGCGCTATTGCCCCACTATTCCACAGCTGTGACTGTGCCGCTCCGCAGGGCCCTTTATCGCTCTGGCAGGGGTGGGAACGAATAGGAGGCTGTTGATCTCAGTGAGAAGTGTTAAGTATGGCTACGCTTCCTCAGTCGCCAGCTAAGGCGTCTGAAACTCCCCAGGACTCCCAGCCTGCTGGGCTGAGTGTGCTGGGGCGATCCGGCTCCTCCGCTGGGCTCCTGTCTCTTTAAGACCGCTGAAGAAAGCCCGCACTTTTTTTTTTTCCTTCCCGGGAGCCGGCTGCAAGCACCCTGGCGCGTTCCCCGCTCAGATCCTGCCCCTCTGTCTCTCCAATCTCCGCTGCACTGTGCAATGTGGGTCAGCGCTCCCCGCACGGATCACCGGGGCTGGCTACTTCGCGGGGTGTACTTCCACTCCCTCCCGGCTCTGAATCCTCTCCTCCCGCCGGTGCGCTGGGGTGGGGGAGGGCTCGGGTCCCGCCAGGTTGCGGCTCCGTATCTTACCCGCCTCTTGGGGTGCCGAGTCCTCTCGGGTGTAGCTGCACGCTGTGCGCTTTCCTGTGTATTCTCGTCTCTCTTTTAGGAATAAATGTATTTGCTGTGTTTTTGTAGATAAATAAAGTGTTGGTAGGAGATTTCTGTCGCCCTGCTCACACCGCCATCTTCCCGGAAGTCTTAGAATATAACTTTTAAATTAGTCTTCTACCAGCTCTTTAATATAATGAGGGCATCAAAGTGACTCTTGGTTACCAATGGGGAGGGGTTGGGGTGGAGGGTGAGGGGGATAATAGGGCACCGAGGTTCTCAGTCATAAGTAAGTTGGTCACAGGGATGGTAGTACAGCATGGAGAATATAGCCAGTGATTTTGTAATATCTTCCTATGGTGACAGATAGTAACTGCACTAGTGGGGTGAAGATTTAATTATATGGGGAACTGTTGAACCACTGTGTTGTATACTTGAAACCAATATAAGATTGTTTATCAATGATAGTTTAGTAAAAAAAAATACAAGTATGTATAATGTGCTCATCTTTTAAAAATAATCTATTGGAAGCAAATTTTTAATTTTTACATTGCCTTTTTATCCTAGGTGAAGTGTTTGTCTTAAATGATGGTGGAGAAGTTGATTTAGACCTTGGTAATTATGAAAGGTTCTTGGATATTAATCTTTATAAAAACAACAACATCACCACTGGGAAGATATATCAGCATGTGATCAATAAAGAGAGGCATGGCGATTACCTGGGGAAAACCATACAAGGTATTACATTCCACAAACATGGGGGAGCCCCATGTGCTGAGCACCCACAGTCTGTTGAAACTAGAGATGAACATGGTCCCTGAGCTCCACAAGTCCTCGTCCTGTTCAAGTCTCTGCATTCTCTCCCTTTCCTTTTCCGCAAGGGTGTCACTTCATCCTCCATTTTGCTGATTTTCTTTTCCTCACTCTTTTTCTTTTTGACTGATGTCATTGTTTCTCTTAGTCTATATGTCTGTGTAACTCTCTCTTCAGCTTTTATTTATAAAATCCTTTGAGAGCCATTTATTAATCCTTTTTACCTGATTGGGGGTGTCGATTTTTTTTTTGTCTGTTTTTTGTCTCTTTTATTTAATATGTTCTTTCTCTCCTTTTTCTTGTATCTTTGCATGGATGACAATTACTCCCCTTTGCAGAAAGGCAGCACTGGGGAGGGACTGGGGGATTGAATGCAGTGGTAGGTGGCCTGGGCTGGCCTGACTCTTTTCATCAACCCTTTTCCGAGTGGGGTGATTCTCTTTAGTTTTAGAAGAGACCCCTGCCCACTCCCAGGAAGTCTTGTATTCATACATTCCTACATGGTAGGTGATACTTGCTCATCCCTTTTAAGGCACTTTCTTGTTGGAACTAGCTGAGAAGTAGATCAAGGAGTCAGACAGATGTAGATCAGAAGAGTAGCTGAAACTGGACAGTGTGGCGCAGATCTCAGCTACAATTGTGCTAACAGTTTGCCCCCAAGTGTAGGTCTTGGGAGTCCCATGGGAGGGTAAGCTGCTGGCTCACACCTGCGATGTCCCAATGTAGGGAAGAGGGCAGTGCCCCCTTTCTGGGGCTTGGGCTATGACCCCTGATCCCTGCACTGCCCGGAAAGCGGCTGGTCTGGCATGCATGGCCATGGGTCGTCGCAAAAGCATCGAGCAGAGATCACTTTTTCCCACCTCAAGGGAGTGGCAGGTATGCAGCAGAGTAGGTGACAGATGCTGTTTTATCTCAGCTTCCCAGAGGCCAATGTTCCTGCTTTGTGTATCACATTAGGTTAGTTAGCCGCACCAAGTCCTCACACCCCCTCAAGGATGTCACTGTTTTATCTCTTCAGCTGAGCCCAACAGCTGCTGGGCTGCTTACTATTCAGGACCCCTGGATCTCACACATTAGTGGGGATGTCACCTTTTGGCCTCTTTGGCTGTCATTAACAGCCTTAGGCTCCTGGTGAGCACGCAGGCCTCGTCTACACCCTCTGAGTGGACCCTCCCCACTGGCCGGTGGGCTGCCCAGGACTGTGGGGCTGGACCACTCTGTGTCCTTCTTCCTCTTGGAGTCCAGCATTCAGCAATTTTTAGTTGGCATTATAAGCATTTTCTAGTTGCATTGAAGATGGCATTTCTGCTTTCTGTTGCTTATTTTCTGTGGTTGGTTGGTTTTAAGAGAAATGGCATAATGTTTAAAGGACTAAACCTATATTGTGTCCATAGTATTAATTTCAGTGACGTGGATAATAACATGAGGAATGTAGCTTGTCTAATTTGCCAGGTGGTTTCAGGTTGTTTGGGAGGTCTAAAGACACTAATACCTTCCTTTCTCATGACCATGACCATGAAATGATCTTTTGTGCTAATTATTACTTCTCTCTACAGTTGTCCCTCACATTACCGATGCTATCCAAGAGTGGGTTATGAATCAAGCCGTGGTGCCTGTGGACGATAATAAGGAAGAGCCCCAAATATGTATTATTGAGGCAAGCATGGAACTTTTCTTTATAAACATACTCTTCTGGGTTTTTAAACACCTGATCATCATGCATGTAACAAATATGTACAGATGGCCTTCTGTATGCTGCACAACAGGCTAGGAGGTGGGATTATAACAGGGGACCACATAGATGGTCCCTGTTCTTGTGGTCACAAGACAGTATGCACGATTGGCATTAAAACAGTGTGAATACTCCTGGTGGGTGTGCAGTAGTCTGCATGTGGAGACAGATTAGTTGCATTCTAGCGAATGCTATTTGAGAAATATTTGCCAAGTGCTTTGGAAGTAGAGAGAGACTGAGTACAGGAGGTCTGATGGTAGAGGTAATTCGGAAGGGAAAAGAGAGTATTAGCTGTTTAAAAGTAAGCACATAGTATTGAACTTGCCACTTGTTCACTGCTTGCTTTCCTCTCAATGTGCAGAATGACAATAACATGCATGTATTCCTTATCTAAAAGTCAGTTGACCCAATTGCCAGACAGGACAGCAGAATAATGAATAGCTTGGTTCCTAAAGGCAGACTGTCTAAATTCAAATTTCTGCCATGACCCCTAAGTGGTGTATAGCTCAGTAGTTAAGAATCTGGAACCAGACTGCTTGGGTTCATAGCCCAGCTGGGTCACTTACCAGCTGGGTGACCTTGGGCAAGTTTGCTTAACTTCTCTGTGCCTCAAAAAAAAAAAGTCTCAGGATTAAATAAGTCAATGTAATTAGTGCTTAGGATGATGTCAGATCTATAGTAAGTGCTCAGAAATCATTAGCCATTATTAAGATGCCTGTGTGACTTTTGGCAGATTACTTCACGCAGCTTTGATGTATTCATCTATGACAATAGTATAATAACGTAATATTGTCATAATAGCAAAATGGTAATAACAGTGTTGTCATGAGGATTAAATGTGAAAAAGCACTTGGCAATGTCTGGCATTTAGGAAGAGCTCAGTAAACCTGTTAGCTGTTATTACTGTCATCATTGTCAGTGTCAGCAGACCGATACTATGCTACCCACAAGGGCAATTGTGTTAATAGTAGAACTGATAAACAACATAAATGTGCTATACTAGCATATAGTTACTTTATATTGTTCTGCTATAATAGTGGGGCTGATAAACTTAATAGAAATGTATAAGTGTGCTGCATAAAACTTTCTCTCCCTTGGTATTTCTTCCTTCACAATTGATGAGGAAAGAGGGGATGCTTCCTTATTTAAAAATTGGAGTATAACATATAAACACAGAAATGTGCATGTCATAGATGTATAGCTTGATGAAGTTTATAGACCGAACGTACCTGCATAACTGGGCTTGCTTCCTTTAGAGAATATTTAATTTCTAATAAAGTGAATAGTTGGCCAACAGATTGAGACAATGATAAAGACACATAGTGTAAGAAAAGAGAAAGGCAGATAAGAGCTCCAGAAAGAATAGCATTTGCTCTGAGAACGGAGATGTTAGCAGGGGAGAGCTGGCCTCTACAACCAAGGAGACTTACGTGGTCACTCGGTTGACTGATGGTCAAGTCTTAGACTTGGTCTCCAGAATGTATCAGAACAGGCTTAAGAGCAGGGCTATAAATGTGGTCAGCTTGGAAAAGAGGATTCATCTGGTGGAGGGGGTGGAGGAGGGCTAGAGGGGGAAGGACAGGCAGGGGCCTCAAGAACCTGGGTAAGCTGAGCTGATGGTATTTAGAGATAAGGAGGTAGCTAGCAGAGAAATCCTGAATGGAAACATTACAGGGCTTGCCTTGGGGGATCTGGACTTGGAAGGGGAAAGGATGGTGCAGGGGACTCTTATTTTTATTGTAATCTCTTTTGTACAATTTGTTTTTTAAGCACATGCATACATTATTTTGATTTAAAGAACCCACTTATTAATGTCAACTTAAAGGTGCATTTAGCAGTTTCAGTATCTTAAAGGTCGGCCCAAGGCTGATTTCATTCAAGCCGAGCAAAGGGTAGGACAAGTCCTCATGCCTTTCGTTTACACTGGTCATCTGCTGTAGTGGACTAGGTTGCCCAGTGTGGTAGCCACTTGCCACATGGGCTTGTTGAGCATATAAAATGTGGCCCATCCTAATTGAGGTGTGCTATGAGTTTAAAATACACACTGGACTTCAAACATTTAGTATGAAAAAAAGGAATGTAAAATCCCGAATAATTTCTTTAAATATTGCCCATATGTTGAAATGACAATATTTTGGATATACTGGGCTACATAAAATACAGTGTTAAAATTAATTTCTCCTGCTTGCTTTTGCCTTTTTTTTACTTTTCTTAAAATTTTGGTATCATTAATATACAATTACATGAGCAAAGCTTTTGCCTTTTTAAATGTGGCAACTAAAACTTTAAAATTATATATGTAGCTCACATTCTATTTCTACTGGACAGCGCTGGTCTAGTACTTTCACTGCTTTTTCCTGTTCTAGCAACAGGAAACCCAGAGGATATCCAAAATGTGCCCATTTTCCCAGGAGTGAATTGGTCCCTGACCAGTTTTCTAAACCTGAACATTTTAATAACTTTTGCACCGATTTTTTTTCTTTTAGTTTTTGTAGGTGGAAGCCTTCTCTTAAGGCTATTATCTTTAATCATAGAAAAAATTCCAAATGGTCATGTGTATGAAGGTTTTTGCCTCTTAATCCCTGATGCTGCTGTTTTTTTTATTATGTTTTTTAATAATAATAATCACAAAAAAGAGAAGGGGAAAAGATATGTTTTTTTAATGTAATTGAGCTGCCCCTGAACTTCATTAATATACAAGCCCAATTTCAGTTTGGGATGAGCCTTAACACTTTGTTCATCTTAGCTTTTCCAGCTACTGTTTTTTGACAGTCATCCTTGAACAAAGTTTGTATGATGTGTTCTGGGGCCAGCGCACCTGCTTCTCTTTGTCATCATTTTACAAAGAAGAATGCTATAGATTCCGACTGTAATTGCTGAAGATTCCACTGGCACAGTGAAGTCAAGAATTACCAATGACATCTCAAATTAAACTGAAATTTCTATCTCAGCAAACAATAAGCAAACATTTTAGACCTGTACCTTCATATTGTTCTTTCCCCACCCCCCCATATCTGTGTTCTTTTTTTTTTTTATTCTGCTCTTGAACTGACTTGTTTGGCTTAACCAACATTGATTTAGCACTTAATGTGTACCAGTCTTGATGATGGCTGCTAGGCCTAAGAGGGCATTGCTCTGCAGGACTCATCTTGATTTTTAATTTCATGGAAACAGAAACTGTCACAAGTTCTTTCCAGCACAGCTCTTTCTTCTCCATATAATCCTGAGGTTTATATTCACTTAATGAACACTAGGTCGGGCATCCTTGTGGGTTTAAGTTGTGCTCAACATTTGTGTTCGTGCACAATTTAACCTTTCGAAGAAGGACCGCCAAAGCTAATTTTCAGTTTTAAGCACATAGAAGCTGTTGAAATGTCTTCAAAGCCTTTTTGCACAAGAGGCCTCTATATTCCTCAGAGCAGTGGAGCTCACAGGATTTATTCATATTAGTCCAGGTCATCGCAACATGAACCCAAAATAATTTATGCCTGGATTAACGGAATAAAAGGTTTATTTCTTTCTTCCTTTTTGTTTTTTCCTCAAAAAAGAATCCTTTCATTCATTAAAGGCAGAACAGACATTGCACATCTTTTATAAACTTGCTGCTGATTCGATTTCAACTTTGGATAGATCTTAAAATATTATTATGGGTGATATTTTTCCCGGTTGTGTGGGGAAATAGTAAATTTAGAGTTATTGCAGTAATAGTACTGAAAGTTTCTGATCACAGTGCTGGTAATGGGGTGCCAGACGAGTTGTAATGGGACAGTCCAAATTGATGGAGAGAGTGCAGTACCACAGTAGGCCACGTGAAAGCAGAAGCGGACAATGTTTAAAACCTTTGCCTTTTCAAGCTTCCCTGTTTCGTAGCTCCTAGAGTACTCGTATCAAAAAACAGATGTCCCTGTACGGTTTAGTTTAAATGCAGACCTTTTTTTTTTTTCCTAAAGAATTTATTTTCCTGTTAGATTCTGGTGCGTTGTAGTTAATGAGCACTTAAACCCCTCATCCCTTGCCAATTTCTTGATTGCATATGTTATTTCTTGGATTTTCATAAGTGCTTGTCATTCTTTTACAGAGCAATTACATATTTCTCTCTGTTCTATACCCAAGAAGCTTGAATTTTAATTATGTTTTGTTATCTGAATTAAAGTTAGTAAAGAATAATTTCTTCTGTAGCCATGTAGTCGTGCAATTTCTTAGTTTGAGTCCTTTGTAGTTATGGTGATGGGTTACCTGAATGCTGTTACCTAGGGCTTATATCGAATTTCGAGACCCTTCTGTCCTGTGCTGACTGCTGACCTAAACCCCCAGTGCTGTGCAGGTAGCTGGGCTTTTGTCAGAGCCAGGGTGGGGAGCAGGGCAGTCAGGCACCTGGCCTCCTGGCAGACAACCTAGTGGGGTGGAGAGACGTGAATCAAGGACTCAGGGACATCATGGCACCTGGTGCTGAGTTACTGGGAAGGGCCCAGACTGGGTGCTATGATAGGGAGCAGCATGGGAGAGGCTGCTTTAGGTGGGTGGTCAGGGTTGGGCTTTCTGAGGGGGACATAGCTCCCCAGGCTGAAGGATCAAGATGAGATAGATGGAGATGAAGAAGGAGGGTAGGAGGGCTTAGGGCGCGTTGGAAGAGCATCCCATCTGAGATCCTGAATGGCTAGGGGGCTGACACCCAGAGGTGGGTGTGTGGGGAGTGCAGGGCAGGGGCATGAGAGATTAGAGACATGTGGAGGGGCCAGATCATATAGGGCCTTTGCTTAGCTGCAGGAAAGATTGTAGATTTTATTTTCATTGAAGCAGTAAGCCACTGAGGGTATAAGCACAGGAGATGCATTCTGAGTGTTTATAAGGTCACTCTGCTGGTGTGTGACAAATAGTTGATGGAGGACAGGAGAGACTGGAAACTGGGAGGCCATTAAGAGTGGGGGATGGCCAACTTTTCCTATAAAGGGCAGATTGTAAATATGTTCAGTTCTGAGGGTCAGAGAGTGTCTTTCACACCTACTCAATTCTACCGTTGTGGTGTGAAAGCAGCCATAGGCAGTATGTAAAATAGTGGGCGTAATTGTGTGTCAATAAAACTTTATATACAAAAACAGGCTGCAGGCCATAGTTTGCCACCCCTGGTTTAGGTTATGGCAGTCACGCCAGTAGAAGATGGCATCAGTAGTGTCTAGGGTGGTGGCAGTGGAGTAGAAAGCAATGAATTTTCAGGAGGTTTTGGAGGTACAACCCTCTAGACTGGGCTGGGTGAGGAAAAGGGGGGATTGAGGATGATTTCCAGGCTGCTAGCTTGAACCAGTTAGGGGAGGAGATGCTGTTTGCTGGGATAAGGAACAGGCCCAGGGGTTGAGGGGATCAGGAGTTGTTTGGAACATAAGATTGAGTAATGATTGAGACATCTTGAAGACGTGAAAGACGAGTTGGCTCCAAGCCCAGTCGTACTGAGAAGAGAGCTCAGGGCTTGAAGTAGATCTCAGAGTCAGTTAGGCGGTTGACACCAGAGAACATGGTAAATTCTGGGACAAGCCCACCGTGATCTCCTCCTCCTCAACATCCCATCATTGCTTAAGGTTTCCTGGTGATTATTGTGCCTTAGCTCTGCCTTATTTCACTGATAAATTCTGAGTATCTTACAAGCACATTGTTTTAAATTCCTCCCAGCACCTGGTTTATAGTGTCGAACATGTAGTAGATGTGCAAATGCTACAGAATTAATTTTCAAATCCATGTCATAACCTTTAATGGTGAGGATGAATGGGTTAAGGTGAATTTTACCCTAGTCTAAAGTAAATGCTTAAGTAACTTGGTTGGAAGCACATTGCAAATTAACATTTACTGAAGGATTACACTGTCGGGAATATTCCTGGAGCTTTTGGTACTACTTGTTTCAGAAAGCCAGCATGTTTTAATAGTCGTGATTTAATTCTAGTAGTATCACTGTGGCAAGGAAACTGTTCAAATGCATGCGTGTGTGTGTGTGTGTTTGTGTGTGTGTGCGCATGTGTGTACATGGAGAGAGAATGCTTACTACACGCCAGGCAGAGCCAGCTGGCTCTTACCTTTCTCATACTGTTACTGGATTTGAGTTCTATCTTCCAGGTGGACCACTGGTAGAAACTAGCTGGTCTTGCTCCTCTGTGGCCCATATTCCGGATCCTTCTGTCTGCTTATGAATTCCCTTGCCTTTTTCTTAAAACCCTCTTTTTCTTAAAAAATTTTTTTTTCCGATCTTGATGAGGTGAAGGGTTGACAGCCTTATGATGAGCCCCTAATTTTTTAGGGGGTGATATACTAGCCTGTAAAATCCAACTGGATTACGAAAGCAGGATTTGTTTACTTACTCTGAATCTCCACCCAACAGGCAGGGTGATCTTGTAAACGCAGGAAGCAAATGATCTTAAAGCCCTCCTTGGCCTTGCTTTCTTCTCCCTCCTTGAGGCTCCGCTCTCCCTTCTCCCTTACCTGCTTACCTGGTTGACTGTGCTGTATGCCATCACTTCTTATTTGACTTTCTAGTCTCCATTTTCTCTTTACTTCATCTCCCCCCCTTTTTAAATTGAACTACAGTAACATACAACATTAGATTGGTTTCCGGTGTATAACATAGTGATCTGACATTTGTGTACATCACCACTGTAAGTGTCATTACCATCTGCCACCATACAAAGATACTGCAATGTTATTGACTATATTCCCAATGCTGTACATTACAGCCCTGTGACTTACTTAGTTTATAATTGAAATTTGTCCCTCTTTAGTCTCCCTCTTAAATGTACACTGCTTTCCCTTTTCATTTCTAACGGTTTTAGTGAGGTTTAATTTATATATCATAAATTTCACCTGTTTTAAGTGTATAATGCAGTGATTTTTAGCATATTTACAAACTTCTATTCTTGGCATAGCTCATCGAGAATTTTTCTGCTAGTCTGTGTACTGTGGAAGATCACTTGTATCTTTTTTTTCCATTCTCAGCTGGGTGGCACCATCGGAGACATTGAAGGAATGCCATTTGTGGAAGCGTTCAGACAATTCCAGTTTAAGGCAAAAATAAAGAATTTCTGTAATATCCATGTCAGCCTTGTACCTCAGGTGAGCTTTGCAGATACGTAGTCAGCAACTTCTGTAAGTCTTCCTATTATATTCTGTTTATTCCTCATTTCAAACTAGGGAGCCATTCATTATCGTGAAGAGCTAAATATCCAACATACTGACAGTGACCCATTTCCTTTCAGCCCAGTACTACTGGAGAACAAAAAACTAAACCCACACAAAACAGTGTCCGTGCGCTGAGGGGGTTAGGCCTGTCTCCCGACTTGGTGAGTTAAGGAGTAAGGAGAGTGGGTAACTTTCTTGGTATAGGACCTCCATGTCTTAATCTATAACATCACCTAAGTCCTTTCTAGCTCTCAAATTGTTCCTATGACAATGAACTTCTTGAATCTGAGAGCCAGGTAAGGCTTATTCCCTCACCCTCAAGTGTCACCTCACATATCTCTAAATTGGCCATCCGTTCTTCTCTAGTTCTCATTTGATTGGCATCACCGACAGCTGGGCAAGTGCAATGTCCTGTCATTTGTATGGTCCCTGGGTCCTGTAGTGTGAGATGGGACCTTGCAGATTTTCCTCTGACACTGCTGGAATGGGCTATCACTGCTCTTACTTACAGCAGGTCATCCAGTTACTGCCAGTGGTCTAGATCAGGGGTTGACAGATAAGGGCGGACAGGCCTGCTGCCTGTAAAAAAAAGTTTTATTGAAACAGAGTACCATCTCCTGTTTACATTCGTCTGTAGCCGCCTTTGCGCTGCAAGGGTACAATCAGTAGTCATGACAATTGGCCCTTTAGAGAAAAAGGTTGCCAACCTCTGGTGTAGCTCTGTACTTGTATTTAAAGAAGCAACACTTCTGAGGCTTGACTCGATTTACTAGAGATGCCTTGACATCTCAAGTCCTTACTAGTAGATTTGTGTTGAGTTTGATTATACTTATATTAGTGCTTAGATCTGTTTCTAACAGTCCAGTAGAATGCCCAGAATGAACAAGTACATGCTTGGTCAAGACTCTTGTAGTAAAAAGAAATTAATAAAGCATCATGCTGAAAATGAACGGCGGCCTGAACAGCCCAATTGCTGCTCGCTGACCCGTGTGTATCTGACTTTGACAGATTGTCTGCCGAAGCTCTACACCCATTGAAATGGCCGTGAAGGAAAAGATTTCTATGTTTTGTCACGTGAACCCTGAACAGGTTAGTGCTGCTCTTTAGATCTTACTGCCTTGCAGGCACTTCTGCTGATGGCAACGTTTTACATTTCTTCGGTTTATCATATTACTTTTCATGGCATTTATGAAAGCTTTGATGGCATCATACTGAAGCACAGCTCCCTTGCACTTAAGTGACCGTCTGAGATTCTTGGTTCCTTAAATAGATTGCATGTTTCTTTGCATAATCACTGCTTAAGTTATAGGTACCAAACCAGGTGGGCTTTTTACATTGCAGTCAAACCGCTAGAGAGAGAACCACATGGAGCCTGCTTATCATCACTTTATGTTGTGTTTCCAGGACAATTGCCGCATTCACTGTGATTTCTCCTTTGTATGTGTTACTGCTTAACTGACCCCAGACCACACATTACGGTGACATTCATACTATCACTTCTGATTACATCAGTGGCTTCCATTCCATTCACTGGGCTCAGGTCCTCTGTCCTGCAGGACTTTCCACCTGGGTATCTGGGAGCTTGCTTTTCTTTTTTCTTTTTTCATTCTTTTTTCTCGGTCTCTTGTTTGCAGTAAGGCTTAGGCGCAAGGGATTGTAGTGTAAAAAGTGATATGCAAAGGCACTCAGGAGAAGAGTGAGATTTGGCAGAAACCTTTAATTTTCTTCAGATTAGCTCTGGGTTCCCTGGAGCCTAAAAGCTGTGTAAACAGATTTCTGTGTCTCATGTGGGGCCTCTTCTTGCCTGGTGCTTCAGGGTTAGTGCATAAGTGAACCAGTTTGAAAAAATGTGATGGCAGGTGTAAAGGAGTCTCTTGTATTTGTATGTCATCAAGCCATTTTAGTTTTGTTCAGTTGTTTTTTTGTAGCCATCCTATAGGTAAATAGTACTTTGTGTATACTAAACAGATATAACCTGCTTCCCAAAATGGAAGGAGGATACAGCTTTCAGAGTTGGGTTGCTGAGTGCTCTGAGAACAGAATAGTTCCCAGCTGTTGACCATGCAGAGTCTATTTTCTATACAACTATTGATTTGGAAGAATGCTCTATCCCATCAGTCCACAGGCTAGTTTACTAGCCATTTTTCAGCACATCATTTTTTTCTGGTCTGAGTTAATGCTACCATTTCTTCATTCCTGGAGAACTTGCATTTATAGTCCTTCTCTGGATCGCTGAGGATGGGATGGAGGGTTTGAGGCATCTCTTTGTTTTTTTTTTTTCAGAGAGGAAACTGAAAGAAAACCAAGGCAAGTGGGCTTTATTTTCAGTCATATGCAGAGTAGTGTTTATAATTGGTGGCCCGTGGCCCAAACCAGCCCACAGATATGTTTGGCTCACAGTGATTTTTTTTTTTAATATAATTTATTTATTATCATTAATTTACAATTACATGTGCAATATTACGATTATTAAACTACCCCTTCATCAGGTCCCCCCCACCAACCCCATTACAGTCACTGTCCATCAGCGTAGTGAGATGCTATAGAATCACTACTTGTCTTCTCTGAGTTGTACTGTTGAGGCATCTCTTTGAATGTGGTCGTTAGTATGATAGTTGAAAAAAAAATCTCTTTAGCCTGGAGGATAAATGAATAAATAGCTGCATACTCCATGCCTTCCACTTGTGGGAGTTTGAGTGGTCCAGAGATTTAGTTTTAATTAGTAATTGGGATGGAGCCTCAACTCAGTGACGTCTTAGCACTTTGAACTGCATTGATGAATGTGCAAGTGAAACACAAGTCTTAAGTGTCAGGCTGGCAATATCCAAACAGCTTAGTAAATCTTCATTAGATAGCTATGGATTTGGGAAGACTATGTGTTTACACATAGAGTCAGCTGCATTCCTTGACCTTGATTTAGAATGTGGGAGTTCCTTAAATGTGTGCCAGTAGCCCCTTGGATGTACTCGTCAGGGTGGTGAAAGGTCATTAGGCTAAGTGTGAAAAACAACCACACCACCTGGCATTTAAGGAGCTTTTCTCCTCTAACAGGTGTAATTGAATTGAGAGTGTTCAATATATTCTTGTAAATGTATCCAAATGAAGGGAGCAGTCAAAAGCATGAACAGAAGCAGCAAAAAAATGAATGAACAAATACTTCACACCCACATTTAGAAGACAGAGTGTATGCACTCAATGCTACTCCTATAACCTAGACTCAAAGATGGTGCATTGGGCATGTGTCTTGGATATTGACCACTAAGAATCTTTGTTCCAGCACCAATTCTGTGACACCTGCTGGGGGTCCTGCAATTCAGCTCTGACTCTAACTGTCTGGTGTGAGTATCAGACTCCATGAGCTGAAGGGTTTTGTCCTTTTTAAGATTGTTCTCCACTTTGGACACCAGCCACAAGTGTCCCCAGGACAGTTACACTTCTGCCTGGTTGACTACAAATTTGGGGCTTCCCATAACCCCCTCAGGTTTCATAATTCTCTAGAATGACTCAGAACTCAGGGAAGCTCTATACTTATTATTACCATTTTATTAAAAAGGGTGAAAACAAAGAGCCAGATGAGATACAGAGGGCAAGGCCTAGGAGGGTCCCAAGTGCAGGAGCTTTTGTCCCCATGAAGTCAGGGTTTGCCACCCTACTTGTACATCTGTAGATTTACCAACCAGGATGCTCCCTGAGTCTTGATGTCCAGAGTTTTTATTGCAGTTTCATTACATAGGCATGATTGAGTAAACCACTGGTTATGTGATTGAACTCATTCTCTAGCCTCCTTCCTGTCCCTAGAGGTTAGGTGGCTGAAACTTCCAGCCTGACTTGGTTTTTCTGGGGGCCAGCTCCTATCCTGAAGCATCTAGGACCCACCATGAGTTACGTCCCCGGCACAAAAAAGATAGCCCGGTTACTCAGGAAATCCCAGAGGTTTTTGAAGCTCTGTGTCAGGAACTAGGAACAAAGAGCATATATATATAATTCTACCACAGCATCCATGGTTCCAGAGTTAGAATAGTGAGTTTAAAGAGTTTTGTAATTAGAGCACACTAAATTTCTGTTAATTCTGCCTCTTCTGTAGGTCATTGGATTCTTGTTTTTCTTCAGTCAGTATAAATGAACTGCTATCTCTCAAGCATTAGCTCATTCTTGAGCTCATTCTTACAGCATATTTGAGTCCTTCCATTGAAATATGGTCTTTTATCATCATTAATCAGGTCATATGTATCCATGATGTTTCTTCCACATATCGAGTACCTTTGCTTTTGGAGGAACAAGGTATTGTTAAATATTTTAAAGAGAGATTGGATCTGCCCATTGTTGATTCTGCAAGTAATCTGCTTTTCAAGTGGAAAAATATGGCTGACAGGTATGTGAAGGGAATTACTAATGTAATCTTCAATAATTCTTGGGTTGGGGGTAGGCCTGAGAGGTACCTTAAAGGGTACCTATGTCACATTTGAGTTTTTGTATATGTATGTTTTGGTCTGGATGTATCTAAAGCTCTACTAGACTTATGTCTAAATCTAGCTTTTGACTTTGCTCTACTTAAACCAAAGTGAATAAAAGGAATTTGGATTCCAGAGTGATTTTAAAAAAATCTTTTGATTTATTTATTAGTTTATTTCATAGTTCATGAATATTTTAAATAGTTTTAAATGTCACAGGTTTGTTTTGTTTTGCTTGTTTTTAAGATTTGGCTAACATTTCCTCAAGAAAATCTGTCAAATGAGAAGCTTTGGCTATATCATTATTGTTTAATCCTGTAGTCATTAAGTGTCAATGTCATTATTAAAACCCCAGATTGATTTTAGCTTTAAGACAACCATATTAATTTCAGCTAGGATTATCTCATTTAAAATCATATGGAAATTAAATCCCTATAACCTACATTCTTTTACTAAATGTAGCCAAGGCGTGACTCTATAAAATCCTGGCTGCCCACTTCTTGTGCAGCTTAGGAAGAAGTAGTAGGAGTAGATCTTAAGTCCTCATCACAAGAAAAAAAAATGGAACTATATGTGGTGGTAGATATTAACTAGACTTATTGTGGTGATCATTTCATAATATAAACACATGTAATCATTATGTTGTATGCCCCAAACTAATATGTTAAATGTCAATTATATCTCAATGATAAAAAAGGTAAGCTGTGGTGTCTGGCCCCGTGGATTCAGACCCAGCTCCCCCTCCCATTAGCTGTGTCTGTGGGTGGATTAGTTAACCTCTCTGGGCTTGTTCTCCTGTCCAGATATAACAGAGGGGTGCTAGTACCCACACTGTGTCAGTTATGACAGAAATCATGTAAGGCTTTTTACATCCTGTGGGGCACTGAGTGTTGGTTACTGATGCTGATAAGAATAGTTAAAATGATTGGATGGTGACAAAATCACTGGCCTTGGTACATGACTAGCAGATTGAAGATCTCTTGCCCTTTCCACTTAATGATTTAAAAAGTGTTTTAGAATTTCCAGGACAATTACAATCAAGAATAAAGTGCACTTTCTGAACTTAGGTGCTCTACTGAATGGTGATAAATTAAGCCTCTGCCCTCCAGAAGGCTTAAGGAATCAGTCACTTTGTAGGAAGTATCTGAGTAGCTTGGGGCCAATCCTCTTTAAGCCTAGAAATTTTAATATTTTTTATTGGAAAGAGCTCTAAATTATACTCTGTGCTGCTGTGTTTTTTAAAGCTCGTGTATGGTCTTTGTATTAGTTTCCTGTGGCTGCTGTAACAAATGATCACAAAGTGGGTGGGTTAAAATAGCAGAAAGTTACTCTCTCAGAGTTGTGGAGACCAGAAGTCCAAAGGCATTACCAGGGCTGCTTCCTCCTGGAGGCTGTGAGGGCAGCGCCGTTGCACGTGTCTCCCTAGCCCTGAAGGTTGCCTGCCTGCCTCGGCACACCCAGGCTTGTGACTGCATCATGCACTCTGCCTCTGCTGCTGCCTGCACTTCGCCTGTGTCTTCTCCCATTCTCTTTTTTTGTAAGGATGCTTGTCTTTGGATTTAGGGCCCATCCTAATCCAGGATGGTGTCATGATGGGACCCTTAATTGCGTCCACAGAGACCCTTTTTCCAAACATGGTCACAGTCACAGGTTCTGGGGGACATATGTTTTTGGGGGCCACCATTCAGCTCACTGATGCCTTCAAGCAATATTGAACATCGATCCCTCTGTGTCATGCTTGTGCTGATGTTGGTTTATTGGAAATGGCAGTTTGGAGGGTCCATCCTTTAGCCCCTCTCCCCTCAGTACAGCCTGTACAGACATACACAGAGGCAAACAGGCCAGAGGGCAGCATTGATTATGTAAGTCCAATGCTGCTCAGAGGCCAGAGGTCCCTGGTTGAACTGCATGGGAGAGTTTGCCTGGGACCTGCAGCCGAAGTGGGGACACCCCTGCCTCCCTGTGGGGGGATGGGCCTGCAGAGCAGACTCCACGGCTGCCACTCATCAGCAGCTCACAGCAGTGTCAGCTGCCTGCCTGTTGTGCCCAGTCTGAATGGTGAGGATGAGGGAGATGGTCGGCTAGTGGGGGCAGTGCTCCGGAAGCCTTACCTGCAGGTCTGATGGGGAAAGAGGAGTGGGCTCACCTGTCCTTCCTTGATGGCAGCCCTCCTCCCTTACGCTCCCAGTGGACTCCCCTGTCACACCCGGCTGCTGAGTGGGTCCTCCCTGCTAGGGAAACCAGCCACTGGTGAGCGGAAGGAGGGGCTGGTGGCATTGACTCCAGTCCTGCTTCCTTCCCAGGAGCAGAGCTGATGGCCCTCCCTCGATGGAGGAGTGGGGAGGGTGTGAGGCCTCAGCCACGCTGCTGTGGTCTGATGTGGCTGCCATCGCCAGTTCCCTTGGGCCAAACGCTGAGACCTTTGACATTGTCTCAAGTTGGCTTCACACCAATTTACTTTCTTACTAGCATCCTTTGTGTAGAGATGGGGTGAAGCAGGACGGCCATGCAATCTCCAGAGCAGCATAAAATTAAGTTGAAGGTTTAGCAGCCTTTTCGCAGGTACTTTGGTCACCTGCCTAGGAAGTCACCTTTACTGTCGGTTTTGACTTCTTAGCTTCTTGTGTATTTTTCTCCGCACCACCTTGGCAACCACTTCTCTTGCTCTCGGGGCTAATGGTCGTATGAAAGAGGTATATTCCTCATCATGGTCACATTTTTGTCCCAAGATTTGGGGAAGGATTTGCTTCAAAGCCCTAAAACATCTTCGGCCCCAAGACAATCATTTCCATACACTTAGTGCCAGCCGAGGCATTTGTCAGGTTCGTGGAACAGATTTCCAGACAAAAGTGACAGTAAAGATTGTGTTTCTAATGGTGAAATGTGATTGAGCATCTTATGTAGAATGGAACTTTCTCATAAAAATGATCTAAATGGCATGTAGTATTTTAAATAGTTCTCTTAGTGCCATTCTTCAGGCATGCCATGAATAACCTGGCTTTTGTGGGCCAGCTGGGAATGTAACCATTTTTAATGTAGACACTTGGAATGCCTTTTCTTATGTAATGTCACCTTATGAATGAATTTAAGGACAGCTCATATGTATGAGATGGGCGCAGCTTTATTATTTTTAATGCTTTTAGCTTTTTCTCTGATATACTCTCCTTTGATTTGTATCTGTGCCTTCTTACATATGCCAATGTTGGGATTTCTTAGGACTTTGAAATCTGTTGGCATATAGATTTTAATTCTGTAGAGTTGTTGGGGGGGATAGGAGTCATGTATATCAAGTTTGAAGCTTGTCTGCTCCTAAGATTCACCTTGGGATAAGAACAGCGGCTGTCATTATGTTTGTGATGTTATGTTGTGTGTGTATAAGCTTTAAGCTTGTCCTCCTTTCCAGGTATGAAACGTTACAGAAGACGTGTTCCATAGCCCTGGTTGGCAAATACACCAAGCTCAGGGACTGCTATACCTCCGTCTTCAAAGCCCTGGAACACTCGGCCTTGGCCATCAACCACAAGCTGAACCTGATGGTGAGCTCCCAGCTGACTCTTCTACATATTTCACTCGTTCACTCTGATATCTTCTGTTTCTGAGAGGCAGGTGTGTCAAAGGATTCCTGAGACCGTCTCCAGGATTAATGGTGCACCAGAAGGACACACAGTACTCAACATCTAGTCAGACTCAGGGCTCAGATTTATTACAGTGAAAGAACACATAGCAGAATCAGCAAAGGGAAATGGTGCATGGGATGAATCTGAGGGAGACCTGGGGCAAGCTTCTAAGAGTTCTCACGAGTGAAGGCTCACAAGTTGAGCCTCCTCCCAGCAATGAGCTTTGGTAACACAAGGGAAGTCCTGTCACCAGGGCAGCTCATTAGAGCTTCAGTGCTTGGGTTTTTATTGGGACCTGATCACATTGGCACCCTCCACCTACCAAGCACCAAAATCCCAGACTCCCAGAAGGAAAGCAGGTGTTCAGCATAAAGCATGTTTCTACTAACACTGCAGGCACACTGAGCCACTCTTATCATTTCTGGGAATGGTGGGAAACCTCCTCAAATCCATGTTCCCAGATGCCAGCCAAGGAACCCTCTAAGCAGGTCTTTTCAAGGAGAATAGTCAGGCCTGCCATATTAACATTTTTCTGCATACAGGTTTAAGGCACAATTTTTGGAATTATGCTTTGCACATCCAGGGAAATAAATGCATTATGTTTATTTAAGGACATTGTATTTACCTAATAAGAAAATAATAGAAGATTGTACCCCTTAGCATTGCAATTGAATCCAGATTTTAAAAATGCTATATTCTGGACGTCTGGGAAGATGGCGGCATGAGCAGGGTGGCGAAAATCTCCTCCCGAAACCATATATATTTGTGAAAATACAACAAATACAACTATTCCTAAAAGAGAGACCAGAAGATACAATACAACAGGCAGGCTACAGCTACACCTGTGGGAACTCAGTGCCTCATGAAGCAGATAAGATACAAAGCCGCGACCTGGTGGGCCCCGAGCACTCTCACACCCCAGTGCACCAGAGGGAGGAAAAGATTCAGAGTGCGGAGGGAGGGGAAGCACAGGCCTGCCAAATAACCAGGCCTGGTGATCTGCGCCGGGAGCACTGACACACATCGCGTGATGTATCAGAGACTAGAGAAACAGAAGGGCAGGATCTGAGACGGAGACCTCAACTGGGTCCCCTCAGCCGGCTCCCTGGGAAAAAAGAAAAGGGCGTGCTTTTTTTAAAAAGTCTTTAAGAGACAAGGGCACGACAGCGGAACAAAATCGTCCCAGAGCACTCGGCCCAGCGGGCTGGGAGTCTTGGGGGAATTTTGGACGCCCTGGCTGGTGGCCCGGCAAAGCAGCCACGCTGAGCCTTACCACAGAGATCAGCATCCTGCCATTCGTTCCCGCCGGGCCGGTGCTGCAAAGGGTCCGGCGGAGCCGCCGCTGCTGCGGAGCAGTGGAGGAGCAGGGCCAACCACAGCATCCTCACAGAATCACTTCCCAGCTGGCGTGCAGCTAAGCGGGAAGGACCCCAGAACCAGGTTCAGAAGGCACCAAGGGGACCAGAACCCACAAAACAAGACTGCAAACCCCCGCAGTGCTATAGGCTAAGCTGAGGCGGCCCGCACACAGACAGCTTAGGGGATTATCCCAGAGACTACCTCCTGGTGTGCTAGAAAACAGCTCAGGCCCCTGAGAAGGGCAAGGAGAACAACAAGCAGGAAGGGACTTTGTTCTCCCAGCTGACACACATGGCGACAACCAGCAATCACTTCTATCGCCATGAAAAGACAGAGGAATATCATCCAGATGAAGCTTAGCCAGACAACCCCAGAGAAGGGACCTGATGGGATAGACTTATACATTCTTCCTGAAAAAGAATTCAGAATAAAAGTCATAACCATGCTGATGGATCTACAGAGAAATATGCAAGAGCTAAGGGAGGAAGTGAGGAAAGACAATGCAGAAATCAGACAAGCGATTGATGGGCTTAGGAGCACACTGGACAAGGTGCAAGAGACTGTTAATGGAATAGAAATCAGAGAACAGGAATACAGAGAAGCTGAGGCAGAGAGAGATAAAAAGATCTCTAGGAATGAAAGAATATTAAGAGAACTGTGTGACCAATCCAAACGGAAAATATTCGCATTATAGCAGTACCAGAAGAAGAAAAGAGACAAAAAGGGATAGAAAGTGTCTTTGAAGAAATAATTGTTGAAAACTTCCCCAAGCTGGGGGAGGAAATAGTTTCTCAGACCATGGAAGCCCACAGATCTCGCAACACAAGGGACCCAAGGAAGACAACAACAAGACACATAATAATTAAAATGGCAAAGATCAAAGATAAGGACAGAGTATTAAAGGCAGCTAGAGAGAGAAAAAAGATCACCTACAAAGGAAAACCCATCAGAATATCATCAGACTTCTCAACAGAAACCTTACAGGCCAGAAGAGAATGGCATGACATATTTAACGTAATGAAACAGAAGGGCCTCAAACCAAGAATATTGTATCCAGCACGACTATCATTTAAATATGATGGAGGGATTAAACAATTCCCAGACAAGCGAAAGCTGAGGGAGTTTGCCTCTCATAAACCACCACTACAGGATATCTTAAACGGACTGCTCTAGAGGGAAGCACTCCTAAGGCTAAAAAGATGTCACCAGAGAAATTTAAATCAGCAAAGAAAGCAGACCATCCAAATACTAACTAAAGGCAAAAAGTAAAATCAACTATCCACAAAAACAGTCAAAGGAAACATAAAAGAGTACAGAATAAAACACCTGGTATATAAAGAATGGAGAAGGAAGAATAAGAAGGGAGAGAAATAAAGAATCATCAGACTGTGTTTATAATAACAAGAAAGTAAAGTTAGACTGTTAAATAGTAAAGAAGCTACCCTTGAACCTTTAGTAACCACGAATACAAAGCTACAAATGGCAGTAAATACATATCTATGGATAATCACCCTAAATGTAAATGGACTGAATACACCTATCAAAAGACACAGAGTAATAGATTGGATAAAAAAACAAGACCCATCTATATGCTGCTTTCAAGAGACTCACCTCAAACCCAAAGATATACACAGACTAAAGGTGAAGGGATGGAAAAAGATACTTCATGCAAACAACAAGGAGAAAAAAGCAGGTGTTGCAGTACTTGTATCAGACAAAATAGACTTCAAAACGAAGAAAGTAGCAAGAGATAAAGAAGGACATTACATAATGATAAAGGGGTCAGTCCAACAAGAGGATATAACCATTATAAATATATATGCACCCAACACAGTAGTACCAGCATATGTGAAACAAATACTAACAGAATTAAAAGAGAAATTGAAAGCAGTGCATTCATTTTAGGAGACTTCAACACACCACTCATTACAAAGGACAGATCAACCAAACGGAAAATAAGTAAAGACACAGAGACACTGAACAACACACTAGAACAGATGGACCTAACAGACATCTACAGAACTCTACACCCAAAAGCAGCAGGATACACATTCTTCTCAAGTGCACATAGAACATTTTCCAGATTAGACCACATACTAGGCCACAAAAAGAAGCTCAGTAAATTCAAAAATAGTGATATTCTACCAACTAACTTCTCAGATCACAAAGGTATAAAGGTAGAAATAAATTGGACAAAAAAACCAAAAAGGCTCACAAATACATGGAGACTTAACAGCATGCTCCTAAAGAATCAGTAGATAAATGACTAAATTAAAACAGATCAAACAATATATGGAGACTAATGACAACAATAACACAAAGCTGCAACTTCTGTGGGACGCAGCAAAGGCAGTTCTAAGAGGAAAGTATATTGCAATCCAGGCCTATTTAAAGAAGGAAGAACAATCTCAAATGAATAGTCTAAAGACACAGTTATTGAAATTGGAAAAAGAAGAACAAATGAGGCTCAAAGTAACCAGAAGTAGGGACATAATAAAGATCAGAGAAGAAATAAATAAAATTGAGAAGAATAAAACAATAGAAAAAGTCAATGAAACCAAGAGCTGGTTCTTTTAAAAAATAAACAAAATAGATAAATGCGTAGCCAGACTTATTAAGAGAAAAAGAGCATGTACACACAAGCAGAATCAGAAATGAGAAAGGAAAAATCAGTATGGACCCCACAGAAATACAAAGAATTATAAGGGAATACTGTGAAAATCTATACGCAAACAAGTTGGAAAACCTAGAAGAAATGGACAACTTCATAAAAAAATACAACCTTCCAAGACGGACTGAGCAGTAAATAGAAAACCTAATCAGACCAATCACCAGCAACGAAATTCAATCGGTAATCAAAAAACTACCCAAGAACAAAAGCCCCGGGCTAGATGGATTCACCTATGAATTTTGCCAGACATATGGAGAAGAAATAATGCCCATTCTCCTTAAAGTTTTCCAAAAAAATAGAAGAGGAGGGAATACTTCCAAACTCATTCTATGAAGCCCACATCACTCTATTACCAAAACCTGGCAAAGACCTCACCAAAAAAGAAAATTGTAGACCAACATCCCTGATGAACGTAGATGCAAAAATACTCAACAAAATATTAGCAAACCGAATTCAAAAATTCATCAAGAGGATCATACACCATGATCAAGTGGGATTCATCCCAGGGATGCAAGGATGGTACAATATTTGAAAATCCATCAACATCATCCACCACATCAACAAAGAGAAAACAAAAACCAAATCATCATCTCCATAGATGCTGAAAAAGCATTTGACAAAATTCAACATCCATTCATGATTAAAACTCTCTACAAAATGGGTATAGAGGGCAAGTACCTCAACACCATAATGGCCATATATGACAAACCCACAGCTAACATCATACTTAACGGCGAGACGCTGAAAGCTTTTCATCTAAGATCAGGAACAAGACAGGGATGTCCACTCTCTCCACTGTTATTCAACATAGTACTGGAGGTCCTTAGCCACAGCAATCAGACATAAAAAAGAAATACAAGGCATCCAGATTGGTAAAGAAGAAGTCAAATTGTCACTATTTGCAGATGACATGATACTGTACATAAAAAACCCTAAAGACTCCACTCCAAAACTACCAGAACTAATATCTGAATTCAGCAAAGTTGCAGGATACAAAATCAATACACAGAAATCTGTTGCTTTCCTATACACTAACGATGAACTAACAGTAAGAGAAATCAGCAAAACAATTCCATTCACAATTGCATCAAAGAGAATAAAATACCTAGGAATAAACCTAATGAAGGAAGTGAAAGACCTGTACCCTCAAAACTACAAGACACTCCTAAGAGAAATTAAAGAGGACACTAACAAATGGAAATGCATCCCATGCTCTTGGCTAGGAAGAATAAATATTGTCAAAACGGCTGTATTACCTAAAGCAATCTACAGATTCAACGCAATCCCTATCAAAATACCAACAGCATTTTTCAATGAACTGGAACAAATAGTTCGAAAATTCATATGGAACCACAAAAGACCCTGAATAGCCAAAGCAATCCTGAGAAGGGAGACTAAAACGGGGAATTATGGTCCCAGACTTCAAGCTCTACTACAAAGCTTCAGTAATCATGACAATTTGGTATTGGCACAAAAACAGACCCAGAGACCAGTGGAACAGAATAGAAAATTCAAACATTAACCCAAACATATACAGTCAATTAATATTTGATAAAGGAGTCTTGGATATACAATGGGGAGATGACAGCCTCTTCAGCAGCTGGTGTTGGAAAAACTGGACAGCTATATTTAAGAGAATGTAACTGGGCTACTATCTAGCCCCATACACAAAGGAAAACTCAAGGTGGATCAAAGACCTGGATGTAAGTCATGAAACCATAAAACTCTTAGAAAAAAACCATAGGCAAAAATATCTTGGACATAAACATGAGCGACTTCTTCATGAACATATCTCCCCGGGCAAGGGAAACAAAAGCAAAAATGAACAAGTGGGACTATATCAAGCTGAAAAGCTTCTGTACAGCAAAGTACACCATCAGTAGAAGAAAAAGACATCCTACAGTATGGGAGAATATATTCATAAATGACGTGTCTGATAAAAGGTTGACATCCGAAATATATAAAGAAGTCACGCACCTTAACAAACAAAAGGCAAATAGTCCAATTAAGAAATGGGCGTAGGACATGAACAGACACTTCTCCAAAGAAATTCAGATGGCCAACAGGCACATGAAAAGATGCTCCACATCGCTAATCATAAGAGAAATGCAGATTAAAACCACAATGAGATATCACCTCACACCAGTAAGGATGGCCACCATCCAAAACACGAACAATAAATGTTGGTGAGGATGTGGAGAAAAGGGAACCCTCCTACACTGCTGCTGGGAATGCAAATTAGTTCAACCATTGTGGAAAGCAGTATGGAGGTTCCTCAAAAAACTCAGAATACCATTTGACCCAGGAAGTCCACTCCTAGGAATTTACCCTAAGACTGCAGCAGCCCAGTTTGAAAAACACATATGCACCCGTATGTTTATCGCAGCACTATTTACAATAGCCAAGAAATGGAAGCAACCTAAGTGTCCATCAGTAGATGAATGGATAAAGAAGAAGTGGTACATATACACAATGGAATATTATTCAGCCATAAGAAGAAAACAAATCCTACCATTTGCAACAACATGGATGGAGCTAGAGGGTATTATGCTCAGTGAAATAAGCCAAGCCGAAAAAGACAAGTACCAAATGATTTCACTCATATGTGGAGTATAAGAACAAAGAAAAAAACTGAAGGAACAAAACAGCAGCAGACTCACAGAACCCAAGAACGGACTAATAGTTACCAAAGGGAAAGGGACTGGGGAGGATGGGTGGGAAGGGAGGGACAAGGGGGAAAAAGGGGCATTACGATTAGCAGATGTAATGTTAGTGGGGCACGGGGAGGGCTGTACAACTCAGAGAAGACAAGTAGTGACTCTATAGCATCTCACTCCGCTGATGGAAAGTGACTGTAATGGGGTTGGTGGGGGGGACCTGATGAAGGGGTAGTTTAATAACCATAATGTTACACATGCAATTGTAAATTAATGATACTGAAAAAAGAATGCCATATTCTGCTTTTAAATTTGAGTAGTGCTATCTGGCAAACCGTGATAATTTTTTTTTCATTTTGGTATCATTAATGTACATTACATGAACAACATTTTGGTTTCTAGACTCCCCCTGTCATCAAGTCCCCACCACATACCCCATTATAGTCACTGTCCATCGGTGTAGTAAGATGCTATAGAGTCATTACTTATCTTCTCTGTCTTGTACAGCCCTCCCCGTGCCCCCGCACATTATGTGTGCTAAGTGTAATGCCCCTTGTTCCCCTTCTCCCTCCCTTCCCACCCATCCTTTCCACTCCCTCTCCCTTTGGTAACTGTTAGTCCATTCTTGGGTTCTGTGATTCTGCTGCTGTTGTGTTCTTTCAGTTTTTGCTTTGTTCTTATACTCCACAGATGAGTGAAATCATTTGATACTTGTCTTTCTCCACGTGGCTTATTTCACTGAGCATAATACCCTCTAGATCCATCCATGTTGTTGCAAATGGTAGGGTTTGTTTTCTTCTCATGGCTGAATAATATTCTATTGTGTATGTGTACCACATCTTCTTTATCCATTCATCTATTGATGGACACTTAGGTTGCTTACATTTCTTGGCTATTGTAAATAGTGCTGCGATAAACAGAGGGGTGCATATGTCTTTTTCAGACTGGGCTCCTGCATTCTTTTTTTTTTAATATAATTTATTTTATTATCATTAATTTACAATTACATGTGCAATATTACGATTATTAAACTACCCCTTCATCATGTCCCCCCCACCAAACCCATTACAGTCACTGTCCATCAGCGTAGTGAGATGCTATAGAATCACTACTTGTCTTCTCTGAGTTGTACTGCCCTCCCCGTGCCCCCCCAACATTACATCTGCTAATCGTAATGCCCCTTTTTCCCTCTTATCCCTCCCTTCCCGCCCATTTTCCCCAGTCCCTTTCCCTTTGGTAACTATTAGTCCGTTCTTGGGTTCTGTGAGTCTGCTGCTGTTTTGTTCCTTCAGTTTTTTTCTTTGTTCTTATACTCCACATATGAGTGAAATCATTTGATACTTGTCTTTTTCGGCTTGGCTTATTTCACTGAGCATAATACCCTCTAGCTCCATCCATGTTGTTGCAAATGGTAGGATTTGTTTTCTTCTTATGGCTGAATAATATTCCATTGTGTATATGTACCACATCTTCTTTATCCATTCATCTACTGATGGACACTTAGGTTGCTTCCATTTCTTGGCTATTGTAAATAGTGCTGCAATAAACATAGGGGTGCATCTGTCCTTTTCAAATTGGGCTGCTGCATTCTTAGGGTAAATTCCTAGGAGTGGAATTCCTGGGTCAAATGGTATTTCTATTTTGAGTCTTTTGAGGAACCTCCATACTGCTTTCCACAATGGTTGAACTAATTTGCAGTCCCACCAGCAGTGTAGGAGGGTTCCCTTTTCTCCACATCCTCGCCAACATTTGTTGTTGTTTGTGTTTTGGATGTTGGCCATCCTCACTGGTGTGAGGTGATATCTCATTGTGGTTTTAATCTGCATTTCTCTGATGATTAGCGATGTGGAGCATCTTTTCATGTGCCTGTTGGCCATCTGAATTTCTTCTTTGGAGAAGTGTCTATTCATGTCCTCTGCCCATTTCTTAATTGGATTATTTGCTTTCTGTTTGTTAAGGTGCATGAGTTCTTATATATTTTGGATGTCAACCCTTTATCAGATACGTTTTTTATGAATATATTCTCCCATACTGTAGGATGTCTTTTTGTTCTACTGATGGTGTCCTTTGCTGCACAGAAGCTTTTCAGCTTGATATAGTCCCACTTGTTCATTTTTGCTTTTATTTCCCTTGCCCGGGGAGATATGTTCATGAAGAAGTTGCTCATGTTTATGTCTAAGAGATTTTTGCCTATGTTTTTTTCTAAGAGTTTTATGGTTTCATGACTTACATTCAGGTCTTTGATCCACCTTGAATTTACCTTTGTGTATGGGACTAGACAGTAGTCCAGTTTCATTCTCTTACATGTAGCTGTCCAGTTTTTCCAACACCAGCTGCTGAAGAGGCTGTCATCTCCCCATTGTATATCCAAGGCACTTTATCAAATATTAATTGACTGTATATGTTTGGGTTAATGTTTGGATTTTCTATTCTGTTCCACTGGTCTGTGGGTCTGTTTTTGTGCCGATACCAAATTGTCTTGATTACTGTGGCTTTGTAGTAGAGCTTGAAGTCAGGGAGCGTAATTCCCCGTTTTATTCCTCCTTCTCAGGATTGCTTTGGCTATTCGGGTCTTTTGTGGTTCCATATGAATTTTAGAATTATTTGTTCCAGTTCATTGAAGAAAGCTGTTGGTAGTTTGATAGGGATTGCATTGAATCTGTAGATTGCTTTAGGTACTATAGCCATTTTGACAACATTTATTCTTCCTAGCCAAGAGCATGGGATGCATTTCCATTTGTTAGTGTCCTCTTTAATTTCTCTTAGGAGTGTCTTGTAGTTATCAGAGTACAGGTCTTTCACTTCCTTCGTTAGGTTTATTCCTAGGTATTTTATTCTTTTTGATGCAATTGTGAATGGAATTGTTTTTCTGATTTCTCTTTCTGTTAGTCCATCATTAGTGTATAGGAAAGCAACAGATTTCTGTGTGTTAATTTTGTATCCTGCAACTTTGCTGAATTCAGATATTAGCTCTAGTAGTTTTGGAATGGAGTCTTTAGGGTTTTTTATGTACAGTATCATGTCATCTGCAAATAGTGACAATTTCACTTCTTCTTTACCAATCTGGATGCCTTGTATGTCTTTGTTTT